>JAURVB010001587.1:0-53334 GCA_033002965.1 Piper betle | reverse complement strand
CTGCATTGCTTTATTCCTTTGTTTTTCTCATTGTCTCGTAGTATGTGTTTGTCTATCTCCTTTTGTTTCCCTGTTTTATCAACTTCTGTTTTTATATTCCAATTAAACCAAATACCAATTTTATAATTTTCTCAAATTTCTACTTAGTTACACGGTGTTTAGATTACCCAATAGAGTATCCAAAATACTTGGGTTTACTTTATTAACTTCAACAATTGAAATAAAAAACTGATTACGATGAAAATTATTTATGAATAAATTTGGGCAAAATTTGATAGTTAAGTGGAGTAGACAAAGTGCCAAACTTAAAAAAAAAACAATTGATAGCGTTTGTTGGGATTAATCAAATATTTAAATCCTCATTCAATATATAAGTGGATGAGATGTATAAATCAAAATAGATACGTAACCAACTTGAAAAAAAATACCTTTTAATATAGACAAAACCAATTTTACGTGTAAAATTCAAATTTAGGAAAAAATCGTGAGGCAAACGGTCATATCAAATTCATTATATTACAACTTGATATAGAAAATATTAACGAGAGAATAAATTCTTTAATATCAATTTATTATAATTTCTACATAATTGATGATAATCACAAACGAAAAGAACAACAGAAAAATACTATATATTAAAAACTCAACGAAATTAATATTAACAATTGTAAATGAATCTTTATAAAATATTCAACTTTATTCATTTCACATAATTTTCTTTCTCTCCTTATCGGTTTTTTCCTCCACACCAAGAATAAAAATATTTGTCGTTGCTTTTATTTCCCTTACATGAACCAAAATGTATTTTCTAAAAATTCTTATTTTTCACCTAAAATAAGATTATTTTTTCGTATATTTATAGAAGAGAGATAACCCAACAAGCGCTTTGTCAAAAATAATGGGATTATTTGAAAATCTAGAGCTGAATGAGTTTAAAATTTTGATTTAGTTGAAAACTGACCCAATGCTGATCTCTTAACCGAGAAAACGATGCATTATTTGAATTTTAAAGATATATATATATATATATATATACTATTTTAATTTTTAAAACGCCTTTCATTTTCGAAAATGAAGGATGCATCACGTACTTACCCAAGTCAGGCCATCGCGAGTTGCGTGGGTATACCAAATTCCAAAGGAATAAAAGTCAACCAGTTACAACAAATGAAGATAATTCGATAAGGAAGAAGTCTTGTCACCCTCCAGACTTGCGTGCATTGTCCAGGGACGCACATGGTGCCATGGATGATCGAGCGTGTGTTCCCATGTGCTTCTCTTCAGATAATATACTACTAGTTGATAGATCGACGTTTACTTAATTAGTTGAGAAGCTAACAATAATTATCTATTGTCATATGTGATCGATCAAAAGGGAACTTAAATTATGAGATCATTCTTCTTATATTCACCCCTTCTCAGGACTTAAAAGAAAAGAAAAAGTATTTGAGTGATCATTTCCAAAAATCTATGCTCAACCTCTTTAATTAGGCTCTTTTTTTCAACAAACCTCCTTGATTAGGCTGGATTCACTGTAACACTTGTGAACAAAGTTTTCCTCCCCCTTAGAACTTGCTGAGATCCTTCTCTTGGGAGGTGTATGAGACAAAGCGCCTCTCAGTTAGGGGAACTAAGAGGGGTAAAAGGGGGAGGGAGTGGGAAGGCAATGAGGGCAAGAGAGGTGACTTGGGGAGGGGTAGGGCAGCAGTGCGGGAAGGGAGACGGGTAGACAGGGGCAAAGGAGGGGGAAGCAGACTAGAGAGGAGACGAGTAGAAAAGGCGACGACAGTAGGATTGGGGTCCGGGGTGCGCGGCCACGGGCACGGGTGGGAGGGAGGGGTGGTGGGGGTTGGCAATTGGGGGTGGTGAGGGGTGAGGGTGTTACACCCCATTTTTATCAGTCCAAATGCGGGCCGAAGTGCGATGTCATAATTTGAAAAACTATTCGTTAGACTAATCTCGTATAACTTTACAAATGGGGATGTCAACCTTCGAGGAGGCTTAAGACAGGTAACCTTACAGGGTTTCATTACATATTCATGCTAATTCATACTAGCATAAAGAAACTCTTAAACTTAAAGGTTTTATATGATCACCTCTATCCATAACAGAGGTAGAACCTCCCCTGTGACCATGAGTGGTGACTTTAAAAATACTGATGTTCACTCTCAACTGTAGAAGAGGCACACCTTGGCTACAGTTTTGAGGTTGCATGTTGTGACATGAACATTTTCTTACTACTTAGTTCAAATGATTCGTTATAGTTCTTAATTTCTTACATGTGGATGAATGCAGAGAATTTGAACCAGGGTTGTGGTTACTTGTTCACATACCTGACATGTGTAGAAAATAAAATAATTAAACACAACATTATAGGATGTCCAGGGCATCAAACCCTAACACCCGGCCTTCACATGGGTCTTCAAGTAGTGTGAACCGCATGCTCCTCCTACCCACGTTTTTATTACACACTTATACAACTACAACAAATATGTTTCACATACCTAATAAACTCCTCATCGTGTTCTAGGACTTTGAGGCTTATACTTTGCAGAAGATAGTTAGAGTGCCTCCAAATGTGTCTGCACCACAATGATAATATAGTGATATATAAAGCACATATGTACAACAACAATTAATTGACTTATCCTGAAACATACAAGTTCATACAATTTTAGAGCTTATTCTAATAACATGCTACCTCTCAATTTCATATTAACTCGGTAATTAACACAAATACTACACAAAATCCTCCTCCATGAGCCGTTTGATCCATCTACCTACACCAGTCAACAAAATTAAACACTTACAAATATTAAAGAAAAATGTCAGTAATCAAAGAATTGGTTACTGGTCCTATAGAGACTAGGAATATAATATTTCTAGCAAATGGGTATCTAAACACCCACGAAAAAGTTGTAGAAACTTCCAGAATTATATAAGGTGGTAAGCAAAGGCCAATGCAGCGATATATCATACCATAATTGCCTATAAAGAGGAATCTTACAAATATATAAACATTCATATATGGCTTACGCTCTCACATCTTTCATATGTCACCAACCACAGTACCCATGTGGTGCAGAACCAATATGCCACAATTTTTGAAAACGCGTTGCATTCGAAGTACCCTATATACATTGCACCACTCAAGGGTAAAAGGGGTATTAGCACATTTTACATATCTCCATACCACTTACTCTCATATTCGTAAAATCGTATAAATGCGCGTACTTATATAATATGGTTTAGGAAAGATACTTGTATTATAAATTTTTGGAGTTTAAGTTCAAAAATCAATAAGGGATCTCATCCTTGTAGTTTTATTAAACATACGATAAAATGTGACTAAATGGCTCGATATCGAAGAGATCCAATAAAAGTACCGCCGACACTGTCCTATCGTTTAAAATACGATTAAACGTGCCACTCAAGAGCCAAACATGAGGGTGAAGCAAGAGAGTCATATGGACCTAGATGAGTGGAGCTCCGTAGTTCTAGTTGGTGAGCTCACTGTAATACATAGCATGGAGATGGAACCGAATAAGAATCGGGTCATATCTGACACACAAAACGAGGCAAAGCCTCCACACAAGCTCAACACCTAACATCATTTAATTTTCTTAAATAGGTCATAAGTAAAGTATTAAACCTTATTAGGTAACTTAATTAAGTTGTTGGTTTCATGTTCACTTAGTGGGTTTTAATCAATTTAGGGTTTTTAATCGAATGGGCTTATTAGACAATTTTTTGGATGAACCATACACTTATTAAATTTGAATGAGTTATCCCTTACACTCTAAGGTTCATAGGTGAATTCCACCATGGCTGACCCATGGGCAATCGGGAACAAGGCCCATTAAGCTCGCTCAAACAATGTTCCTATATTGTGCACCAATTTTGTAACTATTGGTTCATGGGCTAAAAGACTCCAAAAAAAAATTGAACTATTGGAATGGAGGTGTACCCGTACTCATGCTCGCGTAATTTGAATTGAACTTTTTCTTGACAAAAAATTGAACCGAACATCGAATAAACACAATTTTAATTGACTTGTTAGCACCTTTAGGTGAGGGATGCATTAGCATAATTCCAAATTTGTACATATATATCATTAAAATTTTATTGATTCAATCTTTTGGTAAGTTATTGCTAAAAATTTGTTAAGTTTGCAAATTTGGGGAGGATTTCCATGTTGTGATAGGTCAACAATGTTTGGATTGTTTCAAAAAGAGACATTGAAAGAAAATCTAAATCATTTATCCTTTTAGTTTATTTTAAATAATAAATCATAGGAAAAAACTTAAAGGACAAAAAAGAGTGCAAAAATGACAAGAGAAATTTAAAGGCCCTAAATAAAATCTTCGGAGCTTGATTAAAATTAGTCAAGATGTCATACCACGTGTGACTTATATTAAAAATAGACTTTGATATTAAAAATTTATTCTTGTTGAACAAAGAGACATGTTATAATGATCTTTTTCTTGTTTTATTATATTTTGATTGGATGAATATCTTTATAAAAGATCAATTTTTCAACAACTATTTCATCAATATTAGGTTTTGTTTGATTGTCACGAAATTTCATGAATATGCAAAATTTGGATGCCAAAAATTATCTTCTGTTTAGATATTTTGAAATTTAGTCAATTTTTTTAAAATTTTAGTCAAAATAAGTCTATGTAAAAAATTTATAAAAAATTATTTTTTTCTAAATAAACAAAAAAATTAAAGAAAATTTTGGGAGATGCATGCAGATTGAAAAAATATATTTTAATTTTTATCTTATTTTCCTACTCTCGTATAAAAAAATTATTAAAAAAAATATTAAAACTTTTAAAATATATTATAACTATTTTTATCTTTCTAATTTGACAAACCTGTTGGACAATATGAGTCTTTGTCCGACCATTATTATCGTCAATAAATCCAAAAAAGTATCCAAAACAGTGAGGAGTGGCGGGCGATGATTTGGGGCCCACAGCTGACCAGATGCTTTAACCATGGTTAAGATTCCCACTTTGGGGCCCACATGAGATTCCAAGTGCAGGCTGTGACGTAAGCTACAATTGCTTCGGCGGCAACGCAATTGTCGCCTTGTCTATTCTCTAATTACTGGTACCAGGATTGTTGTGTCTAATATCTATCATTGATGAATATATTTATAGGTTTAATGCTCAAAATTTTTAGTTGGTGTCTTCAAAAAACATCATAATAAGTTGGTAAGGGCAATATGATGATCAATGGTGTTGACATAATAAATATAAAATGTGTTCATTGTAATATAAGGTATTAAAACTATAACAAAATGGGTTTTTTTTCATTCGACTTGGTTATCTAGGCGTCCCAATGAATTTTATTAGTGCCCGAGTTAATTTGTGTTTTAGTTGATTTGGAAGAACAAATTATTTTTTTTTAAAAATGTAGTAATTATCACACTACTCATGTTTAATTGGTAGAGTAACAATTTTGACTCTCTACACAATTTAATTATTATACCCGAAAATTATAATGGGTCTCAAGTACTATAGGAATGTGCTGTAAAACAAATGTAGGGGAAAGATAGCAATGTGTGTTTTGTTTTTTATATTTAAAAAGGCCTGTGAAAGATAGCAAATGTGTGCTTTAATAGAAAAATGCGGTAAAGATGGTGTTCATTGGAAGAAAAATGTGTATGAGCAATTTGCTTTGAAAAAAAGTGTGAAAGATGGATGGCATTCATGTGCTGTCTGTGAAAGATAGTAAGCTCGAAATTTAGAAAATCTTACTCTTATCCTCTCCACCCCTTGTTTGTTTTTCTCATTGTCTTGTAGTATGTGTTTGTCTATCTCCTCTTGTTTCCCTATTTTATCAACTTCTGTTTTTATATTCCAATTAAACCAAATACCAATTTTATAATTTCCTCAAATGTCTACTTAGTTACATGGTGTTTAGATTAGCCAATGGAGTATCCAAAACACTTGGGTTTACTTTATTAACTTTAACAATTGAAATAAAAAACTTATTACGATGAAAATTATTTATGAATAAATTTGGGCAAAATTTGAAGTTAAATGGATTAGACAAAGTGCCAAACTCAAAATAAAAAAAGATTGATAGCCCATTGTCCAAAATTACAGGATTATTTGAAAATCTAGAGCTGAATGAGTTTAAAAATTCGATTTAACTGAAAACTGACCCAATGCTGATCTCTTAACCGAGAAAACGATGCATTATTTGAATTTTAAAGATATAGATGTATACTATTTTAATTTTTAATACACCCTTCGTTTTCGAAGACAAAGGATGCATCACGCACTTACCCAAGTCAGGCCATTGCGAGTTGCGTGGGCATACCAACTTCCTATAGGTGTAAAGGTCAGCGAGTTACAACAAATGAAGATATATTGGATAATGAAGAAGTCTTGTCGCCCTCCAGACTTGCGTGCACTGTCCAGGGACGCACACCGGGACCATGGATGATCGAGCGCGTGTGCTTCTCTTTAGATAATATACTAGCTAGCTGATAGATCGATGTTTACTTAATTAATTGTAAACTAACAATAACTATCTATTGTCATATGTGATCAATCAAAAGGAACTTAAATTATGAGATCATTTTTTCTAATTTTCACCCCTTCTTAAGACTTAAAAGAAAAAAAGCATTTTAGTGATCATTCTAATATATTTACGTTTGCCAATACGCTCAATCTTATTAATTAGGTTTTTTTCAACATAGCATCCTCCTTGATTAGGCCAGCTTTGCTGTGACACTTGTGAACAAAGTTTTCCTTCCCTTGAAAACTCGCCGATATCTTTGTTTTGGGAGGTGTCCGTGACGAAACGCCTCCTAAAGAAGGGAACCAAGAGGGTTAAAGGGGGGAGGGAGAGGGAAGGCAATGAGGGCTCGAAAGGCGACTTGGGTAGGGGTAAGGCAACGGCGACAGAGGAAGGGAGACAGGTAAATAGAGCTAATTATATATTGATAGGCATTATATATATACTAATTATTTATATTAATAACTCCAAGATCCCGATATCTGAGAGACCTCTCCGGGATCTCTTTTTTGAACCCTCCACAAAGCCAAAAACCAAAGGTGAAACATTACTTTAGACAACAAATTGCCCTAAAACCAATAGGTCATGCTACATCATCAAAAATCATGCCATGTCTATTTTTGCCCATGTCTCAAACATTAATTTTGGTGCTAGAGTGGGTTTAATATAGTGTTATAGTGAATTTGCACCTATTTATTCTTTGAATTAAGCGACGATAGTGGGTGCTAATCGAGCAAGTTGAGTCAAGTTTAACCATGCTCAAACTCGATTCATCTATTTTGAGTTCGAGTCGAACACAAAAAGTTCGAACATTATTCACACATATTTTTATTTTGTATAACTTGAAATACAATTAATTATAAAAGTTTAAATAGTGTGATTTTGGTTCAATTATACACCAAATAGTGTTTTGAGAACAAAATTCTTATATTAATCATGTAAAACCATCATCACAATATAATTATATTTATTATTTTTAAATGTTTTATTTAAATAACTATAAAAATAGAGCACAGGTAATTTGAGCTACAACACCGGCATCTTGATTGTGCTTCAATGTTTTTTCAACGGTTAGATTCTATCCGATGGCTGAAAATGAAATCACTCTAAAACCCACATGCTTCAGTATTTTCCCTCAATTGGCACAACCACCTCGGCTCCCGACGACGATGGCGCCGGTGTGCCCCTCTCTATCTCCGACGACTCACCTCCGCCACTACCGCCGCCGGCGACGCCGACCCCTGACCCCTAGGCCCCCCTCTCCACCCCCGACTTCCGCCTCCTCGTCGATCACCTCCACTCCTGCTCCCTCGTCATCAAGTTCCGCATCCGCTCTTGCATCCTCTCCCGCCTCCCTGCCTTCTCTGCCCATTCTTCGCCGCCGCCAACGCCATCGCCGCCTACGTCGACACCCTCCTCGGCCTCCTCTCCCCTGGCGTCCCGCCGCCTCCACCCTTCCCTTCGCTGCCACACTTCCGCCGTACCTCTGCCGAACCTCCTCCGCGGCCTTGCCCGCAATGCCCTCCCCTGCTCACGCCCTCTCCCTCTACCGCCACCGGCGACCCCTCCCCTCCTCCTTGACAACTTCACCTACGCCTTCGCCATCTCCTTCTCCACCGTTTTCGCCGGCAGTGGATCCCCCATTTCTGCCGGCAGTGGCTTCCAAGCGCCTTTATTGGGCCGGTGCTGGTCAGCTTCTATCTCAACTTCTCTGAGGTGTTCTCAGAGAGTAAGATGAGTCGGTTTGCCGGCAGTGGTGTGGGAAGATATTCGAATGGGGATGCTGCGTCTGCCAAGTTTGATTGTCCCCGGCGCTTTGCAGTTGATTCTCGGGGCAATGTGTATGTTGCACATCAGATGAACCATGCTATAAGGAAGATCAGTAGTTCGGGTATGTCTCTTCTTAGCTCTCCTTGTTCGTCATGTGTATTATAGGCACTATTTTTTGGCATCTACTTTTGAAGTTGTAAATGATCAGTGTAACATTGCACATTATGCTAATCCAATCTGGATGCGTTGTATGAGTATAATTTAGTGTGTTGCTACATGTTTGCATTTCACCTTTCACTGTTGTACCCTAGAGAGATAGACAATAGAAAGGAGATAGGAGGAACTAGGAAGTGAATTTAGGGAGGATGAATGGGGAGGAACTTAGTAGGGCAAATTGGCTAATGTCCTTGGTGTTTCTATAGACAGCTGAAAGGGGATTTTAAAACCCCATTAAAAATGATGCTAATTTGCTGACTTCTGATGCAAGTAGCTTTATAACTAAGCAACAAGAGCCTTATAACGAAAATAGCCAATTATTATCAACGAGAAATTGTTGGTTAAATGTGCCCCAATGGCACACTTAACTAATTACTTAAATTGGTTCCATAACATGCATCCATATAGTTTTTTCTTTTTTCAGAAGTTAGCAGACATTTCCTTGAAATTGTGTAGCCTTTCTCATATTTGTTCTAGTGAGTAGCATTTGTGATGTACTTGTTATAATTCGTCTGCATCTCTTTGATGCTGTTTAGGGTGTGACTACCATTGCTAGAGGGTACTCAAAAAAGGCGGGACATGTTGATGGTTCAGGACAAAATGCTACTTTCTCTGATGACTTTGATCTGACTTGTATCCCCAAAAAATGTGCAATGCTGATTTCTGATTGTGGTACAAGATGAATTCGCCAAATGAACCTAAAAGCAAACAATACACCTCAGCTTGAATGTATGTGAGAGTGGAATTACATTCATGCCAAGCATTCCTCAACTACATCTATGTAGACATCCATCCCGAGGAGTTTCATTGATTGTTCAATATTGTAGCATGTGTATATATACATATCTGTATCAAAACTGCTGCTTGAATGTATGTGAGAGTGGAATTATGGTGAATGAAACTTAGATTCATGTTTAAGAACTTGGAAATGACAAAATGTCATGCTTGTTCACTAACAAAATATGAGGTTTTTCCACGTGATAATGAAGCTAAAAAACATGTTGTTGCCTACCAAACTTGTAGAGAAATGAATGTCACATGTAATTGGAAGAAATTTGAAAGTGAAAGAATTTTGTAAATGCGAAAATTTTTCGTAAGAAATAATTCTATAAAATTTCAAGTTAATATGAGATATACCGTTAGACAGTTAATTTTGTTTATGCACATTTTGAAAAAAAAATTTTATCTATTTACATAATTATAACATCTTAAATTTTCATCAAATATTTATTAAGTAAGATCTCAATGGATTCAAACTACCGTCCTTCAAGAATTTCTTGAATGTTTTGCCAATTTTAAATTAAAAATCTACAATATTTTTTTTGTTTTGAGCTAAAGATCCGCAATATATTTTTTTGTTTCAGCAAACTAAAGTCATCAGATTCTAATTCTGATCACCCTGAACAGGAATCATTTTTCCAAGAACTATACAAGCACAGCAACAACACAGCAAAATGACGTGTGATCCCTGATCCCTACAAATACCAGGTTTAAGATATCACACATTAACATGCACTTATGCAATAATTGAACTTTACAAAAACCAGGTTTAAGATAGAACTGAGGAGCATTTCCATTTTTCCTGCCCTAGAAGCTGCATAAGTTGCATTGTTACCAGGTTGAGCAGGGCAAGTTCGAATCGATTTAACACTCCCAGAAAAAGATGTTAGAGAATGAACGTAAAAAGCAGCCAACGAAGAAGAAGAAGCCAGCTGGCATTGTTCCCACTACCTCCCAATAGATGAAAAAATCTTCATAAGCTTTTGGTGAGAATGATCTTTAGGCAGATTCTCAGCAACAATAACACGAGACTGCAGAGAAGTGATTAAACACATAAAAAAAGTGCATTTTGTTATATGTACCTTTCTTTCCCTGTGAAAGACTGCCCGCCTGCTTGTTCCATCAAGAATGACGTGGGGAACACCTCATAAAGAACACTGAAATAAAAAGTATCAAAATGCTAATGTGATTTTTTATCTCAGGGGCTAAACATGAAATAGAATAATGTCAACCTACCGCAGTTTTCCATTTGGGCTCTTTTTGTCTCCAGGGTACAAAAATATGTCTCCATAAAGCAGAGTGCGATGCACATCAGCAACCATACTGCACCGAATGTTGCACTAAGTATGCATTCATAACAAAAAATGCCTACAATCAGCAAAAATCTTATTAATAAACCACATATAGGTACCTTCCAGCGTATCTCAAAGACTTCGGAGACGAACCATCTTTAGGAAACTTGCATCTCTCTACATATTGCTTGCTGGAAAAATATAAGCATCTAATAAAGCAAGGAAGCAGTGGGAAGAGATATACTTTGAGAATTTCACTCACTTTGCTGTTGGCTCATCCCAGTTCTTGGCATTTCCCTCGTTAACAGAATAAATTTTCCCCTTCTTAGGAGTCTGTTTAAAAAATAAACAAGCATATGAGAAATCAGCATTGCACATTTTTTGGTTTCATTTGGGTTCAGTTGTTACCAAGCTGAGCTGTATTGTCTGCTTTTAGGTTCATTTAGCGAATTCGTCTTGTACCATGATCAGAAATCAGCATTGCACATTTTTTTGGGGATATAGGTCAGATAAAAGTCATAAGAGAAAATAGCATTTTGTCTTCAACCATCAACATGTCCTGCCTTTTTTGAGTACCCTCCAGCAAGGGTAGTCACACCTAAAACAGCACCAAAGAGATGCATACGAATTATAACAAGTATATCACAAAGGCTACTCACTAGAACAAATACGAGAAAGGCTACACAATTTCAAGGAAATCTCTGTTAACTTCTGAAGAAAAGAAAAAACTATATGGATGCATGTTATGGAACCAAATTAAGTAATTAGTTAAGTGTGCCATTGTGGCACATTTAACCAACAATTTCTCGTTGATTATAATTGGCTATTTTCGTTATAAGGTCTCTTGTTGCTTAGTTATAAAGCTACTTGCATCATAAGTCAACAAATTAGCATCATTTATAATGGGGTATTTAAATCCCCTTTCAACTGTCTATATAAACACCATGAACATTAGCCAATTTTGCCCTACTAAGTTCCTTCCCACTCTCTCCCCTGAATTCAATTGATAGTTCCTTCTATCTCCTTTCAATTGTCTATATCTCTAGGGTACAACAGTTAAAGGTGAATACAAACATGTAGCAACACACTAAATTACACTCATACAATGAATCCAGATTAGATTAGATTAGCATAATGTGCAATGTTACATTAATCATTTACAACTTCAAAAACAAATGCCAAAAAACAGTGCCGATGATACACATGACGAACAAAGAGAGCTAAGAACAGAGATACCTGAACTATTGATCTTCTTTATAGCATGGTTCATCTGATCTACAACATATGCATTGCCCCGAGAATCAACTACAAAGTGCCGGGGACGATCAAACTTGGCAGACGCAGCATCCCCATCCGAAAATACTCCCACACCACTGCCGGCTAACCGACTCATCTTACTCTCTAAGTGTAACACCCAAAAAATAACTCGGATATTTTGTTTCGAAATTAATCTTAGATATTATTTTTATAAGTTTTATGGAATGACTTATTATATTTCAAGTGTGTATGTATTCATGATTTATAACTTTTCGTATCTCGAGTGTATGTATTTACGAGTGATGACTTCTCATATTTCGAATGTATGTATTTATGAGTGATGACTTTTCATGTTCGTTTTTATGTTTATATAAGCATATCTTTCTCCAACAGAAAAAAAATTGGTGGGTGATGTGTTTTTTATATGAGTATGTATGTTTTTTTTGTATGATATAAGTATGTTATTTTCTTGTGTAAGTGTATGTGCATTATTTTTGAATGTATTATGTGTGATTTTTGATAACCTATGCAAGTGGGGATGGAAGTGATTTTTTGACATCCTATGCAAGTGGATATGGAAGTGATTTTCAACACAAGTAGGTATGAAAGTAATTAGGTTATGAAAATGAGAAAGCAAAATTAATTGTGTTATGATTAGGTATGTATTTATGATTGTTGTTATTGTTGAGTGGTTATGTTTATTAATGTCTTTATGATTGTTGTTGATTATTGAATGATTATGTTTATGTATGTATTTATGATTGATGTTGTTTGTTGGGTGGTTATGTTTATGTATGTATTTATGATTGTTGTTGATTGTTAAGTGGTTATATTTATGTATGTATTTATGATTGGAGTTGATTGTTGGGTAGTTATGATCTTTAAGTTGTATGTTAGTAGTTAAATTATGTTAATCTCATTTTTGTCTTTTATTAGACTAAGAAATTTTTGGAATGTTATATACAGAGAAGTTGAGATAGAAGCCGACCAATGCCGACCCAATAAAGGCGTCGCCTGAAGCCGACCAATGCCGACCCAATAAGGCGTCGCCTGAAGCCGACCAATGCCGACCCAATAAAGGCGTCGCCTGAAGCCGACCAATGCCGACCCAATAAAGGCGCCACCTTGCTGTGGAAGCCACTGACGACAAGGATGGGGGATCCATCACTTGTGGAAATGGCAAAGGCATAGGTGAAGTTGTCAAGGAGGAGGGAGGGGTCAGGAGGGAGGGGTCACCGGTGGCAGCGAGGCGAAGATAGAGGGAGAGGGCGTGAGCAGGGAGGGCATTGCAGGCAAGGCCACAAAGGAGGTTTGGGCGGAGAAGGCGGGGAGGTGGGGAGGATGCAGGAGCGGACGCTAGACTTGACAACGAGGGAGTGAGAGTGGAGGCGGTCGACGAGGAGGTGGAGGTCGGGGGTAGAGAGGGGGGCCGAGGGGTTGGAGTCGGCGTTGTCGGCAGCAATAGTGGCGGAGATGAGTCGTTGGAGATCAAGAGGGGCAGCGCCTCCACTCCCGTTGGGGACGTCCATGGCCGGGGTGGTTGTGCTGATTGAGGCAAAATACTGAAGCCGGTGGGTCTTAAAGGGATTTCATTTTCATCCATTGGATAGCATCCAACGGCTGAAAAAAACACAGGTTGTGCTGCACCACATAGTGATTATTCCTATAAAAATATGTAAATTATTGTATTTTAAGTAAATTATTGAGCTTTGAGTCGAGTCGAATCGAATGGAGGTGTACTCGTGTTCATGCTCGCGTAATTTGAATTGAACTTTTCTTGAACAAAATTGAAATAAACATCGAACAAACACAATTTTAATCGAGCTATTAGCACCCTTAGGTGAGGGGGTGGATTAGCATAGTTCCAAATACGTACATATATATCATTAAAATTTTAATGATTCAATCTTTTGGTTAGTTATTGCTATTTTGGCAAGGATTTCCATGTTGTGATAGCTCAACAATGTTTGGATTGTTTCAATAAGAGACATTGAAAGAAAATCTAAATCATTTATCTTTTTAGCTTATTCTAAATAATAAATCGTAGGAAAATAAAAAAAAATTAAAGGACAAAATAAGTGCAAAAATGACAAGAGAAATTTAAAGGCCCTATCCCCCATATAAAATAAAGATGTAGAATAAAATCCTCGGGGCATACCACCCGAGACTTGACTCTGATTTTAAAATTTTACTTTTGTTGAACAAAGAGATATGTTATAATGATATCTTTCTTATTTTATTATATTTTGATTGGATGAATATCTTAATTAAAGATCAATTTTTCATCAACCATTTCATCAATATTAGGTTCTATTTGATTGTTACGAAATTACACGAATGATATGTAAAATTTAGATGCCAAAAATTATCTTCTGCGTAGATATTTTGAAATTTAGTCAATTTTTTTAATTTTAGTTAAAGTAAGTTTATTTAAAAATTGAATAAATAATTTATTTTTTATGAATAAACAAAAAAATTAAAGAAAATTTTGGAAGACGCATGTAGATTGAAAAAATATATTTTAATTTTTACCTTATTTTCCTACAATCCAAATATATAAAGAAAATTACTAAAATTTTCATATCAGTATATTTCTATTTTTTATAAAATCTTTTTATATATATTATTTTCATATCAACCAAAGAGACTCAGCGTTAATTAAAATTAATACAAATTCTAACAAATCCAACTAAAATATATAATAAAATTTATATGGAAAAATTAGTATCGCAACAGTGGAGTATGTCAGTTAAATTTAATTAGGACTCTTGGGTTATAAGGATTGTTGGATGGTGTGGGTAACTTTCAATTTTCACATTTTCTTTCTTTTTCATTTCGTTCATGCCATCCAAAGACACCGGAAGTATGACTCTTCAATTAGCTTCTGTTCTATTCTCTGGTAGAGGCATTTAGCCTTTGTTACAGGGATTTGAATAAAATATGTAGGATACTTAACTAAGTTAATTGTGTTAAATTGTTGTTGTAAACCATCAATCATTGCCGTTTATAAGATTATTAAGTTGCTCATATTATATAGGATTAGGATTTTTTAGCACAAAATACAACAATATTTACCTAAAAATTATGCGCTTCTTTATTTAACAACTCTATTTTTTTAATTTTATTTTTATCTTTAGTGGTTCAAAAAAAATACATGCAATATCTTTGGTTACACATTTTTGTGACATTTTTGCAAATGCCCAAAATTTTATAAATAATAATTTTATTTTATTATCAATTAACTTCAATATGCGCTCAATACCATGGGAGATTGATCTGAAGGACATTCATCTTATCAATATTTAAATAAAATCTTAAAACTTTTAGAATATATTATAACTATTTTTCTCTTTCTAATTGGCATTGTCCGACCATTATTATCATCAATAAATCCAAAAAAGTATCCAAAACACTGAGGAGTGGCGGGCGATGATTTGGGGCCCACAGCTGACCAGATGCTTTAACCATGGTTAAGATTCCGACAGTATCTTCCCACTTTGGCGGCCACATGAGATTCCAAACGCAGGCTGTGACATAAGCTACGATCGCTTCGGCGGCTACGCAATTGTCGCCTTGTCTATTCTCTCAGTACTGGTACTAGTATTATTGTCTGTGATATCTATCATTGATGAATATATTTATAGGTTTAATGCTCAAAATATTTAGTTGGTGTCTTCAAAAAACATAATAATAAGTTGGTAAGGGCAATATGATGATCAATGGTGTTAGACATGGTAAATATAAAATGTGTTCATTGAAATAGAAGGTGTAAAAACTATAACAAAATGGGTTTTTTTTTCAATCGACTTGGTTATTTAGGCGTCCCAATGAATTTTATTAGTGCCCGAGTTAATTTGTGTTTTAGTTGAATTGGAAGAACAAATTATGTTTTTTTAAAAAAATTCTTAAATTTAGTGTTTAAAATGTAGTAATAATCACAGTGCTCGTGTTTAATTGGTAGAGTAACAGATTTGACTCTCTACACAATTTAATTATTATACCCGAAAATTATAATGTGTCTAAAGTACTATAGGAATGTGCTGTAAAACAAATGTGGGGGAAAGATAGCAATGTGAGTTTTTTTAAAATAAAAAAAGCGTGTGAAAGATAGCAAATGTGTGCTTTAATAGAAAAATGCGGTAAAGATGGTGTGCTTTGGAAGAAAAATGTGTATGAACGATGTGCTTTGAAAAAAAGTGTGAAAGATGGTATTCATGTGCTGTCTGTGAAAGATAGTAAACTCGAAATTTAGAAAATCCTACTCTTATCCTCTCTACCTCTTGTTTGTTTTTCTCATTGTCTTGTAGTATGTGTTTGTCTATCTCCTTTTGTTTCCCTGTTTTATCAACTTCTGACTTTATATTCCAATTAAACCAAATACCAATTTTATAATTTCCTCAAATGTTTACTTAGTTACATGGTGTTTAGATTACCCAATGGAGTATCCAAAACACTTGGGTTTACTTTATTAACTTTAACAATTGAAATAAAAAACTTATTACGATGAAAATTATTTATGAATAATTAATTTTGGGCAAAATTTGAAGTTAAATGGAGTAGACAAAGTGCCAAACTTAAAATAAAAAAGATTGATAGTCCAAAATTACAGGATTATTTGAAAATCTAGAGCTGAATGAGTTTAAAAATTCGATTTAATTGAAAACTGACCCAATGCTGATCTCTTAACCGAGAAAACGATGCATTATTTGAATTTTAGAGATATAGATATATACTATTTTAATTTTTAATGCACCCTTCGTTTTCGAAAACAAAGGATGCATCACGCACTTACCCAAGTCCGGCCATTGCGAGTTGCGTGGGTGTTCCAAAGCACTTACCCAAGTCCGGCCATTGCGAGTTGCGTGGGTGTTCCAAATTCCTAGGGAGCAAAAGTCAACGAGTTACAACAAATGAAGATAATTAGATAATGAAGAAGTCCTGTCACCCTCCAGAGTTGCGTGCACTGTCCTGGGACGCACTTCGATGATCGAGCGTGTGTCCCGGTGTGCTCTTAAGATAATATACTAGCTCGTTGATAGATCGATGTTTACTTAATTAATTGTAAAACTAACAATAATTATCTATTGTCGTATGTGATCGATCAAAGGAGAACTTAAATTATGAGATTATTCTTCTTATTTTCACCCCTTCTTGGGACTCAAAAGAAAAAAGTAGTTTAGTGATCATTCTGATATTTGTATTTGCCAAAAACCTATGCTCAACTTCATTAATTAGGTTTTTTTTTCCAACATAACTCCTTCGTTAGGCCAAATTTGCCATGACACTTATGAAACAAGGTTTTCCTTCCCTTAGAAGTCACTGAGATCCTTGTCTCATGGGGTGTCTGAGATGAAACGCCTCCCAAAGAAGGGAACCAAAAGGGGTAAAGGGGGAGGGGGAGGGAAGGCAACGAGGGCAGGAGAGGTGACCTAGGGAAGGGTAAGGCGGCGACGAGGAAGGGAGACGGGTAAGCAGAGGTAGATGAGGGGGAAACAAACCGGAGAGGAGAGGAGTGGAAAGGCCATGGTAGTGGGATAGGGGTGAAGGTGCACAACCGCTGGCACGGAAAGGAGGGAGGGGTGGTCGGGGTTGGCAATTGGGAGGGGTGATGGTGGAGACGGTGGGTGGCGAGGGGAGGGGTGGAGACGATGACTCAAGGAGGGGGAGGTAAATATAAATAAAATAAATTAACATGTTATTATTATTACTACTATATTATATAAAAAATAATTAATTTATGTATGTATTTTATATATATTAAAATATTTTTATACATAAAAAAATCAAATAAATAAATAAATAATTTTTATAAAAAGAAATAAATACTTTTAAATAAATGTTTACTTTAAAATTTTTATTTATTTTTGTAATTGTTTCTTATAAATATTTTTGAATGAATTACTTATTGCAAATAGTTTAACTTATTAATGCAAACTTTACAATTTATAATAAAAAAACAAACTAGAAGATAAAGATATGCAATTATTATAAATAACACATAAAATCAAGAGGTATTATTATGCTAAAACATCATCTAATTATGATTTATGAACAAAAATATTAATTTAATTGTTAATTTAAATTAAATATTAATATAACTGATAGACATTAAATATATAATAATTATTTATATTAATACATCCAAGATCCTGATATTTCATAGACCTCTCCGAGATCTCTTTATTTGGATCTTTCGAGACCAAGTAAAGAACGGAAAGGTTGAAGATTACTTATGACAACAAATTGCTCTAAAATCAATAAAGTTTATAATAAGGTTGAAGACCGGTCACCCCTGAAAATTTGAATCATCTCACCCTTGTATATATTAAGTCCACATATTATAATAAAGCTTTTGGCGATTTCAATTTAGTTAGCTGGCTAATGTATCATGAGACAAATTAAAGTAATATTAAAATTAATTAGATTTGGATAATATTATTAAAATAAAACTTTTATATTAATTTATATATAATTCACGGGATTAACAAAAAATAATACGTACAACGTCTGCATTAGTAAAATGTCCAAAAGTGCTGAAAGACTGACAAACTTTCTGCTCTGAGGCAATGTGGCTGGCTGTTCATGCACCCACAGGGGCTCTTGAAATGGGACGTGCATGCCTGACTTCTACTCATAGACTGCTGATAACTTTAGCAAGGTAGATTAATTGTAGAACTCTTTCGAGTCCGCTCACTTGATCTTGTCCTCCTCTCCTAACTATCATCAATAGGACCGCCATTTCTGCCATCTGGCTTGGCCTTCTACCCTGCTGCTGGCCTCTCCTCTTGCTTGGAGAAGTTTATTGCTTTAACATGATTCAGATGGTGCTTGGACGATTTGGCATTCGGAGAGACGAAAGGTTGTTCTACTCTTTGGTAATTTTTCCTCAAATTTATCTCACCAATAACTAACACTCTATTTAATATTTGAAATCTGAAAATTGATGGTTTTGAATTTTGTCAGGGTTTCTGTTGATAGCAAATCTTGAGAACAAGATATATTAGCTGTTGCAGAAATTTCCTTCTTCCCAACTGCTTATAAGAATTTTCTTTTGTCTCTACACCATTTACACCAAGCAAGCCTTTTGATTTGCCCATGTAAAGATTATCTTGTGATCAGATAATTCTGTTGGACTTATTTTTGCATCAGAGAATGTCTCCACTTCTTCACCAGAGGCAGCAGTAGCAGCAGTCACTGGTGAACCTGTATGACATTTCCTCACGTGCCCTCTCGGCTTCTCCACAAAAGCATGTTGCTTTTTTATACACGATCTGGACTTCTGGTCATGCTCACCCTCGTAATTGTTCTCGGTGTTCTTTTTCCATGGACTGGAACGTTGCAAGGCCTGTTTTCTGGTGGCAGTAGTTCACTTTCTCAATGGAGGGACTACTCTTTGTTGGAGGCAACAAGATTTGTTGCCAAGAATGGAACCATTATAGTATGTGCTGTCAGTCATTCTTACCTGCCATTTTTGAACAATTGGCTGATCAGTATTGCCAGGCAAAAGCACCAAGACAAGGTGCTTGTTATTGCTGAGGATTATACTACTCTGTACAAGGTGAACGAGCGTTGGCCTGGGCATGCAGTTCTTGTCCCTCCTGCACTTGAAGCTCAGACTGCTCACAAGTTTGGCTCCCAGGTGCATATTTGTGTTTTAAATCTAAAAACGTTTTAATATTTGGTAGGAAAAATGTCCGGTGGATGGCAATAGTGCAAATTGTGGTCTCATCTCCTTCGTGTGTCTTTAATATTGCAACATGTTCTTAAGTTTACAGCAATAGCTAGTAGGGTTTTATAGCCATGTTGTATGTTACAAATATCTTTATTTACCTGATTGTACTTTATTCCAGCTTGTATGATTAATAGTTCATCTCTCTATGCAATTTTGGGTGCAATTTTCTGGTAATAGTCCTTACATTTGTAAGACGATAAAATTATTACTGTTTTATTTTTTTGTTCATTAGAGATCTGAGAATAGTCATACGGTGACTCTGCGATAATTATTTAAATGTGTATCATCTTTTGAATGCTTTATAAGTATTTATCGTTAAGTTAACTTTTCACCGCTTTGCTTAAGTTTGTTGTCCTTGTTAGCTACTGCCATAATTTTATTCAACAGGGGTTCTTCAATTTTACTTCTCGCAGACCTCGCCATCTGCTGCACATATTGGAGCTCGGGTATAATGTCATGTACAATGATGTTGATATGGTTTGGTTGGATAATCCATTTCCATATTTGGAGGGGAAACATGATGTGTATTTTACTGACGACATGGCAGCAGTAAATATAAGCTAGTAAAATTTGAGCTTATTTTTGACATTGTATAAATTTTTGTGGGTTTTTAATGTTGTTCCATTCGCAATGCTTGCAAGGTGATAAATGTTTTTGTCTTGGCATGACAGGTCAAGCCCCTAAACCATTCTCATGCTTTGCCACCTCCTGGAAAAAAGGGGTGTACATATATCTGCAGTTGTATGATTCTTTTGCGGCCCACTACTGGAGCAAAACAAGGAATGAGAAAGTGGATCAATGAACTTCAAGAACGGCCCTGGTCTAAAAAGCAAAGAAGGCAAATGACCAGCCGGCTTTCAACTGGGCTTTGAACAAGACTGCAGATCAGGTCTGTTACTATTGATTGTTATTGGGATTAGGGATTATGTTCATTTTAGTTTTGGGATGAGATTGAATGTGGGAATCATGCTTCTGTTTTTACTTATTCAACTGATAAAATTATTATGCAGTTAGTTATAAGCTAGGTCTCAGTTTGTATATAAGCTCTTTTCTAGCGTAACATCTTTGAACACGACTATTTGAGGTCTCTTGTTGTGTCTAAGTATGTAAATAAAGCTAGAAGTCATGGAAACGTATTGTTTGGCACAAGGCTTGATGTTGCGGTCACAGTTCAATGATTACTTAAGAGAACTGTTTAAATTATCAAGTATATCACATTGGTGTATAGGCACTTTCTAGGAACCTCTGAAGATAGATATCTATTTGTATTGTTTTTTCTTATATTTTGCGAGCCTGAAATGGTTGCAGCTTTCTTCACTTCCCCTGCGGAAGTGGACCAAATTATCTTTGCAAGAAGATGGTTTATGAGCTTATTAACTGAAATTCAATTTTTATGGCTTTATGAAAACAATGTGTTTGCAGGTTGATCTATATCTGCTTCCCCAGTTTGCTTTCCCATCTGGTGGACTTTACTTTAAGAATCAAACTTGGGTTAAGGAAACCAGACGATTGCATGTCATTGTTCACAATAATTACATTGTTGGCTTTGAGAAAAAAATTAAGCGCCACATGAATCTCCATTGGGGAGATTATAGGACTGGTCTTTGAAGATTGCTCCTCCCAACGTGGTTCAAAACTTCATGCATTAATCTTCTTCAACCGGGCATCACTTGAATTATGAACGTCTTTCTACCTTACAGATGTTTTGTTCTGTAGATGCTGATTAATGCGCCTTGATTTTAGGAAGATGTTACAATCGTGCTTAGTGGTAAATCTGCTTGTTTTACACTGCATCCCCATTTGCAGGAATTAAAAAATTGTCATAATTTATTTGTACCATTTTTTATTTTTTGTCCGTGAGAGGCTTAGAGCTACACAGATTTTGTAAGTTGTGTATTCACATATGCTAAGTTGCAGAGCTAATCAGTTACAGGTACCAAGTTTATGGCAGATTTTTAGACGCAAATGCCTGGTTTTGTTTATAAGACAAGAAATGCAACAAGCATGCAGGATGGTCTTAAGCAGGTAAAAGTTATCTATATTTATCTATTATTACTAAAATTAATCCCTTGAAAGAAAAATGAAATATCGTGTGGACGTAGGTATACAGGACATAATAAGAGGCACATTTAAAAATTTGTCGATTTAGATAGCTTCCTCTCTTCACCAAGTCCTCTTCTTTCTGCAACATTTATTCATAAAATTTTGAAACCAAATTGATCCTTGGTTCTATGGAATGTTAGCAGTGATTTATTGAGGAAGATAAGATTTGAGTATAGTGAGGTATGGGGAGGGTAATATGTTAATGCCAGGATTTGCATTAAATCTTCACCAAGTATCACAGCCAAGGCAGGGTGACAGGGGGTTTACTCTTAGTTTTGGAAGAGAGAATAATTGTCGTATGGTCAGGTGACTTTGGTGACTCAGGTCAGTCACACCATTACAAACGATAAAAAGGAGTTAGACGAAGGTTCTTGCAGCAGACGTGCTGCCATTCTCAGATATATGAAGTATGAACTTGCTTTTCAAAAAAAAAATTGTCATGTAAAATATTACAGAACATTTTTTTCACTGACCAAAAATTTATATACAAGGAGGATGTATGTTTTATCCTCTTAACATTTTATACAACAGGATGAGCAGGCAAAACAAAATTCGTAGGAACATGTTTAATAAAAACATCAGACTTGCACCATATTTCATATAAGTGGTTAAACTGAGAATGATTCGACCATTCGATGCTACCCAATTGAAAACCAAATGAAGACTCTTCAAGTCCTGCAACATTAGCTTTGTAATCTGTAGAAAGTAGCCATTTTTTACTCCATAGGTACTTGCAAACTCTAGACCCATAAGAACTCCAGTTATTTCACCTCTTTGAGGGTTGTCTCTTTTCTCCATTCCACTGTCTGCATGAATAAAACGAACTTTGTTATCATAAACAACACAACACCAACATAGTGTGTCCTTTTCAGAGTCTAATCCCCCACCAGTTAAGATGATAAGGCCATGCATCTAAATTTTTGGAACATGACAAGTACGATTATTATGCTTCAGTTGTGTGTTAGTTTATTTGGATCCTCTTGTTGTTGTAAATCCATGACATTTTGATAAATATTTACCCTTCCCTTGATGTCACATATCATATCTTGCATTTGTATATGATTCGGTCTTCCTGCAATTTTGTTGTTTCTGCACCTCTAAATTATGTCCTAAATAAGTAGTATAATATAAACAATATGTGGTGGATTGACCACAACGTTGAAAGCTAGATCAAGGAGCATCTTCATAATGCTTTTGTGACTGATCATATTCAGTTCATCAACAGAAAAGAATGGAGCTTTTGCTTATTCACAATTCAAGAAAAGGTGAGGAATTGATTCAAGAGAACAGCTTTTACTATAGACTCAAGGGGAGAAGGAATTCACATACAATAAATATATAACCGAATTTACTCGTCCTCCTTTTCTAGACGTGATGGTGAGTGATGCAAACCACTAAATTAAAGTCAGGTGTCCACCTTTTTTCTGGGACTTTTTTTGGCCCAAAGCAACAAAAATTGGTTCTTCTTTAAACTATAAAATTGCACAGTTGTGGCAGGCCTTACATCATTTGTTATTGGCTGCAAGATCTTACAGCAACAAAAAACAAGCAGATTGACACATTTCTATTCCTTAGAGAAAGATGACACCATAGCAGACAGATGAATCCAAATCCAACCATAGGATCTATCTAAAACAAACAAAGCTTTCATTAAACTAAGTATATACAACAAAACAACTATAATGAAATATTCTCTCTCCCAACAGCAACATTGAGCAAAGGAATTAGCAAGGAATGAGCCAAAAAATGTAAATCAGTGTACATTGTATTTTCAAGCAGAAGAGAGAAACCACAATTGTTTGTCATTGCAATTTCTGTTATCTCCACACAAAAAAATTCAGCCAGAGATCTCCACAACTTGTATAAAAGACTATTCTGCTTCCGAAGTTGCATCCTTTAGTGAACACCTACGTCCAGAGTCCGGTTGATACAGAACACGGCTAAGATAAAGGAAATAAATGTAATTCATTTTAATAAATCAAACCGAAAAATTTTAAAAAAATTATACACTTCCACTGTTGGATTGAAAATTCTGGGTTTATTAGACACAAATACTATCACACATAATATAGTCAAATTATTTACAGAAAAATAAAACTAGAAAAAATTGATCAAACAAACAACTTTATTGCCAACTAAGAGGTTGGAAAAACCACCACAAAGCACTAGCAACTAGTCCCCCTCTGCCAAAAAAATTTTAAATGCCCTCCTTAAAGGGGTAGAATCTAATACAAGACATTAATCCTCGATGAAGGATTAATCTTCATTTCATGTAGGCACGTCTAGCAATTACCGGGTTCAAGACGTGAGAGCTGGAAGTAGGGCTATTAGCAACTTAAAAAGCCTTTCTCCTCTAAATAAGATACCACTTGTTCTGCCATTTCAAGTGGAGAAGCACAAAGCCCACCTTCTGGGCGAATTTCAATCTGAAAAACGTATTCAAATTACTTTACAGAAGCAGCAACAAAGAAAAACATTGTCAATAATAATGGATTCATTATCAAATAATATATATTTCAAGTAATTACAATACTTAGAAATTTAGAACATCTACCAATCGACATACCTCACATTTCAAGGGTGGTTCATATGGATCGTCAATACCAGTGAAACCTAAATATAAAAAGAAAATGAACTCGATCTGCCATGAAATGTGTAAGATAAAGCAATATAAAATACTTCACACCCGCAAAAGAAGGCAGTCAATGAAGCATAATGGATGCTAAAATAAGCACAAACTGAGGAAAACCATTATAACATATTCTCCATCAAAATAAAGATATAACAGGTCCAACTGAAGAAAAGTAAAAACCTGAATTCTGAATTTGCAAAACGTCAAATGTACTTCCTTAGAAACATCCTAAAACAAACCTTTTATTTTTCCTGCACGGGCAAGCTTGTACAACCCTTTTGGATCCCTTGCTTCGCATATTTCAAGAGGCATATTCATGTAAACCTTTAATAAAATCATCGAAACTTTGTTACTACTTTTTGTATTATAAAAGTCAGAACAGTAAAAAATGATGCAAACAAAACAAGATGCCAACCTCAATGAAGTTATCTTCAGGCAGTAACAAGCGACAGGCATCTCGATCTCTCCTATATGGGGAAATCAAACTAGCTATGCAGATGACACCAGCATCTGCAAAAAGCTTGGCTACCTCTCCTGAAAATGCCACAACAAAGTATTTAACATTAGAGCTAAACCTGGAAATCCTTACCGGAACAAAGTGCTTATTCCACACTCTGGTGATCTAGGAGTGATGGCCATAAGAGGCACCAAAAACATGACAAGGTAAAAGTAACATCATTAAAATTTACAACAAATGTATTTTGCAGTGAATATCGAGATACTTTGAAGCTTTTGCCAAAACACATGCGGACAATCACTCTACTACTCAAAAAACTGGTTCACAAATGCTCACCCATCCGTCGAATATTTTCTGCGCGATCCTGGGCGTTGAATCCAAGATCTTTGCACAATCCATGCCTAACGTTGTCCCCATCAAGAATATATGTTAGCTTTCCTCGACTATGCAGCTCGTGACTAAGAGCACATGCCACTGTGCTTTTTCCTGCAACATGTCAACAACACCCAAAAAATAAATTGTTCTTCATCAGGAATTTAAACAGGATCAACATGGTACAAAATGGAGGAAAAACTACTACACTGATAATTGGACATATTACAAAGAAAATATAAATCAAAATGGCGGAAAAAAACTATTCACGCAACAATCCATATTATATATAATTTAATTTTAGCAAACTTTTCGTTTTCAAATGATATGATCCAAATCCTATTACCACATATTTTCACTAAACAGTGAAGACAACAGCTTACATATATATATATATATATATATATATATATATATATATATATAACATGAAAGCATGACAGGAAATTAGATAAAGCAAACAATCATCAAATCTGAGAAGAACCAGTTTTTCATTGGAAAATGTTCAATTCAAAACACCACCACAATATAAACCTCACAAAATCACAATTTTCTAACGACAAAACTAAACATGGAAAAAATAATTAAAAATTTCGATCAGGAGGTAAAACTTTCAACATCAAATTCCCAAATAATGCAAAACTAAACGTGGAAAAAAAATTCATTTTCAACATCAAATTCCCAAGACATGCAAAAAATAAAAACTTCACAGATCATGCAGAGCCAAACATGCAACAAAAACAAAAATTGGAAAAAATTTGCGGGGAACTGAACCAAACCTGAGCCACTGAGCCCGGTGATCCAGATCACGCACCCCTTCTGCTGCAGCAGCGTCTGCCGATCCTCCTTCCCCACCGAGCACTCCTGCCACACAATATTCGTCGACTTCCCCACCGTCTTCCCCAGCACCACCCCATTTCCCCCTACCCACCACCAACA
The DNA here is from genome assembly GCA_033002965.1 of Piper betle. Lineage (NCBI taxonomy): Eukaryota > Viridiplantae > Streptophyta > Magnoliopsida > Piperales > Piperaceae > Piper > Piper betle. The sequence goes on along the minus strand of JAURVB010001587.1, from coordinate 27,247 downwards.
AACCCCATCAAAAAACCACAACAAAACACAAAAAAAGCCAGCAACAAAAAAACCGAGTTCAACAATCTCAAAAGCTCGAAACACATTACCACCACGAGCAACGCCAGATTCCGCTCCCCGGCGGCGCCATTCCCCGGCCACATCCAACCGCACCGCCGCCGGCTCCTCCATCCGCCCCGCCGCCAAAAAGATCCCGACTTTCGCCGATGAACACCTCCCCGGCCGGAAATGGCAGCTTTCCGCCGGAGTTGGGAGGTGGGCAGCAGCGATCCACCTGCAAGAGAGCCCAGGCCGGCCATGATAACTCAGACCAATAAAAATATATATTTTTGGGAGGGAGAAGAGCGAGTATGAATATAAGAAAGAATCCATATCAATCCATCTGTATACATTCTACCTATATATATACATATATATTCTATCTATATATATATATATATATATATATATATATATAGAATATTGCAACTTTGGAAGGTTTGGAGGAGTTTTAAATAAGAAAATGACACCAACAGCTGGTAAGAATGGAAGGTGTTGGAAGATTGGAGTCATAACTGATGGATAGGAAAGGGAGGGACAAGGGAAGGAGAAGGAGTTTGGTAATTTTTGGTTTCAATGAAATAAAAAGAGTTAGTAAAATTTGTTTTTTTTAATAGAATTAATGGATAAAATAAAATGCATTGTATTACTTTTGATTCATGTGATTTTATTATGAATGGATGCGTTTATATATATAAAAAAGTAATGGTTTGATTTTAGAATAAAAATGAGTTTTTTGTTTAATTCCAGCTAAAAGTCTTTTTTGGTTCGAATTTGAGATTGGATAATGAGAATCAAACTCGAATGATGGATAATTTTAGATTTGTTAGAAACTTGTTGTTTTTATTGTAAGATTGATTTATGTTGTTTTTTTGCCATTATTGATGACATAATTAGGAGAATTATTTTTATTTTCTCATGTTCAAGCTCGATTTATATATATCTTTGATTTTGAGCCTATTGTTAGAAAATTTAGTTGAGATAGAGTCAGCTTGATTTTTTGTTTATCATTTTGATTTAATTTTCAACAAAATAAAAATTATTAAATATTGTACAGTAAGTGAATAAGTCATATGTTATAGTTTTTGCTCCTATTTACATTCACTAATGTAAAAAAAGGCTTTTTATTATTAGGCCATACTTTTGTTGATATACAGAATTAAGCATAAATGCCAAAAAACAAACACCTTGGGCAAATTAATGGTCTAAAAGATAATCCCTTGTTTCTTGAACTCGAGTTTGGAGAGCTAAGTGAGACAAAACATTTCATTTCATTTGACTCCAAGTCCTACTATTTGTCTAGTGAGAAGTTTAACTTCAAAGAATATTGGGGAATTTAGAAATTTGTGATATCAAACCATCAATTTTAAGAAGTATGAGGAGTTGAGAAATTCATTTTCATTGAAAAGTTCAAGACTTTGTATTTTATTTTTCCAAGCATTTGTCTGATTCTTTGCTTTTTTCAATGTATATTAATTTTTTGGGATCGACCCATAATATAAAACTTTGCTTTTTAATATGCTTTTGGGATCGACCCATAATATATATTTAATTTAAACACGAATTTGGTTTATAAAAAGACATTGGAGATATAAGATTTTCATGTCTTGCATTCTACCTACAAATTATTTGAAATAAAAATAATTACACAAAAGTGAAAATAAATAATATCATATGTAAGGTTGAATTGGCAAAAATGACAGGTGGCAGACGCAGAAAGAGGATGATTTTTTTATTTTGTATTATTTGAGAGATGGGTAGTTGATGCTTTACAAAATAAAGTAATTAGTTAGGAATACAAATCAATACATGTGATAATATAATGATGCTTTTTACTTGTAATTAGGTATTTTTTGTCTTTGTTTGTCTTTAAAAAGAAAAAGGAATGAGGACTTCCAACTTGTCTTCGGAGGAATTATGAGTCATTTTCCATTACACCAATTAATTATTTTGATTATAAAGATAAACCAATATTAATAGTTGACACCGATTTGTCTTCGTGAATCAGCTATTCAGACGTTGATGGCCAATGTTAGTCACCAACGACATGTCAACCAATGTTTGTGTGAATACTGTAACATAGCTGCAAAGTTTATGATCATAGGGGAGTACATTCTTCCATTGGTTGATATGCATGAGTGTATTATATAAAAGACATATGTTTAACATGGCATTTGTTTCCAAGTGCTGGCATGAGATCTTGTCCATTAAGGAAGCTACATGGTGAAGATAAGTAGGACCAGGCCATTGTTTGTAAAATGTAGAAGAAGATAAGCCAGTGAGTTTTGAGTCACCACTGCTCATCCATAGATTTCATATATCACCAAGCAAGAAGACAACAAGTGTGCTTCAGAGGTATGAATTTGGTAGGGACTGCATAGCAGGGAGGTTGCAAACTTGCAACAAGATGACGGGGGAGAATACATAACAAACCAATGCTTTTCACATGTATGATCTTGAAACAGACATGTATGATCTTGAAACAGGAATTTAAATAAAAATTAATTCTTCTGGACCCTTTCAAAAAAAACAGGTATGGAATTGAAATAAGAGTGGGACTCCCAACAACCGGAATAATGGAGTAAAATAAATTTGATCACTTGTAATAATTCTGAAGAGATGTAACCATTCAAGAGTAAGGGGCACAAGTGTTTGCATTTGTTCTTTAAGAGATGCAACTGCGTAGAAACAACACACCTCCTTGGAATCAATTACTTATTTTTTGGGCTTATGATCATCGTGTTCATTTTGTTTGGAGATATTCCTGAGAAAGCGTTCAATTATATAGGAAGTTGTAAAAACATAAAAATGTTTAAAGAGATGCAAATAATTTGAAGAGAATTGTGGAATACAAAGACTCATTGGTAAGAATTTTAATGTTCACGGAGTAGTATTTGGAGTTGGCTATTTATTTTCAAAGTGTGTTTTTTATTTCTATTTTATAAATATATAGTTGATATATATGTTGAGTGTACTTTCCCTTCGGGGAAGTTTCATGAGTGTTCTCCTTCAGAGGAGACATGAAAAAATGTAGATCTAGATAGGGTCATCATTGACTGTACATGTGGGAGAAAAAAGAAAGAGAAAAATTATTCGTTATGAGGAGAAGATGCGACTTTGGGTTTTTGGACAAGAACAATATTGGTTAATTTCTTATCATGCTCAACCTTTTGTCTATAATGTGTAAGTAAGAGTAACATTACTCATTATAGTGGAGTTTTTTATATTTAGGTAGAGTTTTTCACTTGGGGTAGATTTTTTACATTTAGATAGAGTTTTTCACGTGTATTAAAAATAGTTTTACTCACGTATGGGAGTGGGTTCACACATGTATTATGAGAGGTTTCCTTAGTTTCATTGTGCTTATAAAAAGAATTTATAATTATAGTTGTTTGGTGGAGATTACCATGGTAAATTGGTATGTGATGTATCTTGTGATTGAAGACCTTGACAAGTGGATTATTGGGCACCTAACAGGTGACATCAAAGCTTTGGTTATGGAGCAGACGTGGGAGTCCGTTTAAGGTTGGTGTTTTGTCGAGGTTTTCATTAGGGGAGACGGAGAACATTTCACGTGAGTTAGGAGGGAAACATATTAAATACATTTCACGTGAGTTGAGAGGGGAAACATATTGAAATATTTCCTTATTTCCTTCTTCACGTGATGACGGTAGGCAAGTAGTCGGTAATGATGCATTAAATTTGACGGGTGTTTAATAATGGAGACCTTGACAAGTAAATTATCGAGCACCTAACAGGTGACATCAAAGATTTGGTTATGGAGTAGACATGGGAGCCGTTCAAGGTTTGTTGGTGTTTTGTTGAGGTTTTAATTAGGGAGACAGAGAGCATTTCACGTGATTTGGGAGGGGAAACATATTGAAATACATTCGGTAATGATGCATTAAATTTGACGGGTGTTTAACAATGGTGCAAGTGAGTTTTTCCAAGGTGTTTTTTATGGTCGGGAAGATTGATGGAGATATTCACCTCAATAAACTATTATAAAAAGAACCAAATCACACATAGATATACAAAACACAAACCTATTAGTGTAATAAATGAAAAGTTAAAAATTTGGGCGAGGGTAACCCATAAAATCCTCCCATTCACGAGATCTAACTAAACATAATTAGTGTGGCAAAATTCTACATAGCAGTTCCACTTTAACAAAATAAATATTTGTCATTCGTCACAATCTTGATCAACGTAAGTGAGACATTTTTATCAGTGTGAATATTGTTCAAACTCTAATAATTTTTTTCAACACATTTCTTATTCAATGATATCGAATATGTATGTGCTTACTCTATGAATGAAAACTAGAGTTATTGTTCAAATGTATAACACTTTGACTATCAAAAAATATTTCATATTTATCTTGATTTACTGCAATTTTATTTAGAAATATTTTTGACCATAGTACCTTTTTAGAAACTTCTATAACTTTAATGAATTTAATTTTAGTTGTGGATAGAGCAACACTTTTTGCAATTTAGATTGTTAAGAAACAACACCAACAACAAAAATAATAGTAACTCCAGAAGTAAACGTATTAATTAAATAGTAAACAAGTAATAGTAACTCGAGAAGTAAACCTATTAATTAAATAGTAAACAATACAAACAATTTTAGCCAAAGAACCTTTAGGTAATTTTATTGTAGAAAATATATATCTAATTCTTTTTAAATTGTTCTGTTTCCTATACCCCACAATAGAATGGAATCACTGAAATGATGAGCAAAACAATTCAAGAAAGATGTGTGTACTTTCTACAGCAAAATTGTTTAAAGGTTTTTACGCTGAAGCTGTTTGTATTGCTTCCTTTTTAATTAATAGGTCTCTACACTTGTTTTAGTTTGAGTTGTTTTAGAAAATGTTTGGAGTGGTATAAAGGTAAAATATATTTGTTGAAGGGTGTTTGGTTGTAAAGTTTTTATACATGTGCATAAAGAACTAATGTCTAAGCTCAATGCTAGGCCATTTGAATGCATATTTTTGGGTTATGAGGATGAAGAATTTAGTGTTATACTTTGGGATCCTAAGGAAAATTAGATTGTTTGAAATCGGGATGTGGTATTTCGAGAGAATTAGTTTTAAATGACTTTGGGTATGAAATTACTCTTTAAAGTGATTCCCATGATTGTGTTGTGAAGGTTAAGATTTCATCCGCTCCTTTAACGGTTATAGAGGACATTGTTCAAGATATTGCTGAATAAATTGATGCAGAAGTCAAGTATAATATTCATATTTCTTTGCCTAATAACGGTGAAGGAGAGGATAATGATATTACTAACGATATAGTTTTTAATGTTATTGATAAACAGGTACATGATGATGATCAGGTTGTTAATTCATCTACGAAATATCCAACATCTACTTACGTGACATTTACAGAAAGTGGTGAGCCTGAAGATTTTAATAAAGTTGTTAATAAGGAGAAAAATAAATAAGTGTCATGAGAAAAAAACTAAAGTCATGGCATGATAATAATACCTACAACTTTGTAAATATTCTTAAGGGGAGAAAGACTTTGAAAAATAAGTGGGTTTATTAACTTGAGCATGAAGAAGGTAACTCTCAACTAAGGTACAAGGCAAGACTTCTAGTGAAAGGTTTCGGGCAAAAAAGGCATTGACTTTTACAAAATTTTCATACAAGTTGTAAAAATGCCTTCAGTCTGTTATATACTAGGTTTGGATATTAGTATGGATTATGAGGTCTACTTTTAGGGTTATTGTTATTTTTATGACTGGTGTTGTTTCTTGGCAGTCCAAATAATAAAAGTGTGTTGCTTTACTCACAACTGAAGCTGAATTCATTGAAGTTACAGAAGTTTATAAAGAGTTTTTATAATTGAAAAGATTTTAAATTGAAATTGAGATAACTCAAGATAAATATGAGGTATTTTGTGATAATCAAAGTGATGTACATTTGTATAAGAACTCATAGTTTCTATTGAAGGAGTAAACATATAAATGTTTGATATCATTGAATAAGAGATGTGTTGAAGAAAATATTGTTAGAGTTGAACAAAAATTACACTGACAAAGAATGTCTCGGCGATGTTGACCAAGATTGTGATGAAGAACAAATATTTACTTAAAGGACAATTATTTGTTTTGTTGGAGTGGAGATTGAAAATTTTATCACCAATTATGTCTAGTTAGCTCATGAGATTTGTGAAGGGGATGACTTGTTGAGTTTCTCTCACCTATTCGCATTAAAAAACTTAATAGTTAGTTTTTGACTTTTTATTATCACATGGTTGGTGTTTGGTATATATACGAATTATTACATCTTTTTTTAAATGATTAATGAGGTACCTTTTTGAATTTTACTTATATTTTTCTATATAAAATGTTTTTTGTTAATATTAAATAGAATATCATTTTAAAATTTTTGAGCATTTTTTGCTTATAGAGAGAGTTTTGAAAAAAAAATTATTATTTCAAGTTGAAGCTTAAGGTCATAATCTTAAGTGTGAGGATGATATATATTTCTTTTGAAATGTATATTATTTTCTCAATTTTTTATATATTATTTTGTTAAGAGTTGTAATTTCAAATCTTGTTTTATTTATGTGGGGAAAGTTTTCTCAAATTATATTTTTTGATACTTGATTATTAAATTTTTATTAATCACAATTGATCGAATTAGTTGATTTTATTTTCTCAAACATAGAGGAAAATTTTCATCTTATTTTTTTAAATTTTTGTATCTCGTATTACATCTTATATTTATTTTTATTATTATCTTTGAAAGAAAATATTTTCTTTAGATTAGATTGATTCCACTAAACGCCTATTCCCAACAATTTCACCGTTTTGAAAACCTATCATTGGAATGGGGTGTTCGTGACATCCTCTGATTTTTCTTCGTCATACCAACCTTAGATTGGAGCTGGACAGTACACATTCTGTTTTGTTGCTTTGAATTGGAATTATAAATTATCAGCTTTACTTGCCGGAAGATTCACAATAGTACCAGCTACAAGGGGTAAAACATGCTCATTTTAGACGTTTACAAGTGGTCTCAAGTGACTTGTAGCAAGACGGTCTCGTTTTGATGATGGACTAAATATTATAGAGGATCAGGATCCAAATATTATTTCTCTGAATCGTTTTGACTTATGAACTAAATATCATCATCTTTCATGTCTGCCTTATCCCAGTGGTTAGAACAAGCAGCATTGATCGAACTAAATCTATACTTAAATTGATTATACAGTTCCTTCCATATTTGATAAGTCCAAACAGAAAAAGAAAGAGTTATCTGTTAATGATCCTGCTGATTGCATAAGCTCAATATTTCTTGATCGGCAGCTGTTACCATCACCAACCACCTTCCCATTGAAACAACATTAATAAAAAGGAAGGAAGAATGGACAATTATCTGCCACTATCAAAGTTTCCATTTCATTGTTCAGACCAAAACCATCATCATCACAATCTGTCAATGCCCCCAAGATCAACAGAGAAGAAAGTTAAACCCAGCAAATTACCCTGCTGATAGCCAAGTCATGAACAACATTCTTTGCAGATCAACAGAGAACAAAAACCAAGTTCATGGATCACATAGGATATCTAGAGGCGGGGGTAGAAACCATCCGATTCTCCCTTCTCCCCAGCCCAACCATGCGGAACAAGGAAGCCAAGGACACAACAAAAGAGCATAATCCCCAACCCACAGCTTTGTAGATGACACCGCATCTCATCTCTTGCAGCAACCATCGCCCTGACACACAGAATCTCAACGCTTGCAGCATTTCCACCCATAAGCCCATCACAGCTCCAAACAAAATATGCAAATCTTTCTCCGCCTCAAGCTCTGAAAAAGCTCCGAGAGCTAGCCTTCTTCCAACAGTACTGGGGAGAGAAGGTGGGACAGAGATTTTAAGCAACGGGGAGCGAGGTGGGAGAGAATCTGGAGATGGGCAGGCCTTGGATCTGGAACAATCTTAAAGACATGCAAGGATCAGAGGTTGGTAAGTTATTCTAGGGAGACACCAGGCTTGAACAAGCATCTGTTATAATTCAATGTGTGTCGTATTGATCTCAATTCTAATGCTCTATTAAATGCTAAAAACATATTATTATAAAAGTTATAATACACAGACATGAACATTTATAATAAGGGCATTATTTAACTCAAATTTAACTTCTCTTTTAATTGTGAAACGGTTATTTGAAAGATAAAACTAGAACATAATAATTATTATACGTTCTTTATTAATAACAACATCATATTTTAAGCAGTGCAATAGTATTTAATTTAAAAATGTTTCTAAAAAATCTCTTTGGATATATATGTAGTTTAAAAAAATAGCTCATTTTTTTAAAGCAGCTTGTTGCTTACTTGCTAAGCCTAAGAATAGGATGTATGGAATTGGTACAAAGTATAAAAATTATTAGATGTTTCAGAAGCTATTTATACTTTTTTAGTACCAAATACGTACCAAAATACGTATATATATTCTGTATTATGAATGATACATACAACAATACGTATCAACGATACGTATAACGTTCGAAAGTCGACCTTCGTCGCCGCACCATCGTCTTCGGGCTGCTTCCCCTCCCAAGCCCCGCCGCCGCCTCTCCCTCGCCGGAAAATCGAAAAAGCTCGAATCTTTGAGGTCGGGGCTTCGTTTCGGTCCTCCTCGTCTAGTCCGGCTTCTCAAGAAGCTTTCGGGTTCTGTAGATTCGAGGAGATGGGGAAGAAGCAGCACAGCAAGGACCGGTTGTTCATCACCAAGACGGAATGGGCGACGGAGTGGGGCGGAGCCAAGTCGAAGGACCTCTCCATCCCCTTCAAGCGCCTGCCCTTCTACTGCTGCTCCTTCGTACGATTCCTTTTTTCAATTTCCACGACTTGTTCTGAATCTCTTTTTCTGACGCTTTCTTGACTGATTTTGATCTTGCTTTGCTGGATCAGGCTTGGGTTCACTCCCTTCGAGAATCCGCTGGGCGCTGCGGATGGGAGCGTGTTCGAGGCGATGTGAGTGTTGTTGTTTGGATTCGTTGTTGATGATTTTGGTTACTCTTTTTTCTTTCTTTTTTTCTTTTTTTGCTGTTGCTCATATGTGAATTTGGTTTGGTGATTTGGGTTTGTAGGAATATCATGCCGTATGTGAAGAAATATGGGAAGCATCCGGTAACTGGGGGCCTCTCAAGGTGGAGGATCTTATTCCGCTTACTTTCCACAAGAATTCTGACGGTGAGTGATTTGGAACGCTTCTTTTTTTGAGCCTGTTGATCTTGGCCTTTATACAATTAGATAGATACTGATGTTAATTTTTTTATTTACCTGTTTAATCTTTGAGATGGTTGTTGCAACAATTTTTACTAGGAGGCATATTAGACTTATTTATTATTATTATTATTGTTGTTATTATAAGCAGTGGATGCTGGAGCTATTTCTAGACAAACTACATCTTGGGCAGAATAGCTTATTTGATAGAATTAACTTCCACTTGCCCACGAGAGTGTCCGTGATAGCTAAAAAGATTCTCTTTTAAGAAAGAACACAGATGTTTGTTTAGTGATTGCATTGTCATTCAATTATATTGTGTGGAAAGCTGCATGAGAGGTGGTGCACCGCTTATTGTTCACTACTATCTTTTTCTTTGCTGTCTATTTTAGTATGTTGTTGTTTCCATCTACTTCCATTGCTTTTGAAAGTGATTTTACTAGAGGATACTGGCTTACATATTATCCCCTCAAATCATGTTGTTGGGTATTCTACGTCTTGCTTTTCTTCTAACTATATTGTATTTTTATGTGATATTGCGGCGAGACTGAAAAAGAAGAAAGTGATAAACCTGTTAATGTTGGTCAATTCCTGAGAATCACTTTCATCTGTATCCTTACAAGAAAATGTCCTCTGGGTACTCCATTTGAGAAATTTTCTACTCGGCTTTGCTCATTTTATGTTGTTTTTTAAAGATCAATTTATCTGCTCTTGTGGATGGGTGTATTTTGTGAGATTGTTTAATTTTATATCTTCGATTTTGGGCCAGATTATGTACATGATGCAGCGTTATTATGTCCCCATTGTAAAAATTGTGCTGGTGATTTACCTTATGAAGTATCTTACTGTAGTACTGCTACGCAAGCTCCTGATTGACATATGTTTGTACTTTTTTTTGTTATCAGATTTAATTTAACTAAAGGCATAGCTTTTGGGTGTCTCATAACATGTTGGTGTGGGCTTTACAGGTGAGTATCATTGTCCTGTTTTGAATAAGGTGTTCACCGAGTTCACTCATATTGTTGCTGTGAGAACTACTGGGGAATGTGTTCTGCTATGAGGTTGGTTTTGCCCTTTTGCTTCACTCTTATTTGAATTCTGTCAATAAATTTAAAAATAAAATATGGAAGTTATAATGAAGCTGATTTGCAGGCGATAAAGGAATTGAATCTGAAGACAAAAAACTGGCACGAGCTTCTGACGGATGAGCCATTCACAAAGGATGACTTAATAACCATTCAGGTAACTGTTTAACAATATAAATTCTACATACTTCGCCAGTCACGTTTACTATTAAAAAATCTCTTATATTTATTTATCAGTGTTCTCTGTGTGTAGAATCCAAATGATTTTGACAGCAAGGTGCTTACTAAATTTGATCATGTGAAAAATAATCTCACACTGGATGACGAAGGTGCTCTTGATCTTTCAGAATTCGATTTAACCAATTTATGCATTGCATTGTGAAGATTTATCATTAAAGTCTAGTGACTACTAAATGGCTATTATCTCGATATGATATGAGATTAGGTCTGTTTTAAGTTTGATTTGCGAAGCAAGATTGGACCATTGCTTCTGAATTTAGATGAAGACGTACAAATTATATTATGTGCTCATGATTTAATTGTGTTTTCTTCCTTTTCATCATTTAGATCTGAAGAAAGATGACCCCTCTTATAATATAAATGTTTCGGGAGACATTAAGCAGATGCTGAAGGAGCTTGGAACTGACAAGGCAAAAGAAACTGCATTGCATGGTGGAGGTGGTAGCAAAGCACGGAAAGAAAGGGAAGATGCACTTGCTGCTATCATTTCTAAAAGGTCACAAATCCAGGATGATTCAAAATCTAAAACTAATACAGGATCTAAACCTGCTCAGACCTTTAGCATAGTAGATGCTGCTTCAGCATCAGTGCATGGAAGAAGTGCTGCTGCAGCTAAAGCTGCTTCTGGTGAGAAAACTGCTTCTAGAATTGCTTTGCATATGGCAGGAGAGCGCACACCTGTGAATGCTAAAATGGTTAGGTTCAGTCCTGTAACAACGTGATTATTCTCTTTACCAATTTGCAATGAAAATTTACACGGTGAGCTTTTTAGGTGAAGAGCTGTTTCACTTCAGGGGCTGCATCAAGATCATTCACTTCCACTTCATTTGATCCGGTTACCAAGAATGAGTATGAGTACGTTAAAGTTGAAAAAAACCCAAAGAAGAAAGGTTATGTTCAACTGCATACAACTCATGGAGATTTGAACATAGAACTGCATTGTGATATCACGCCAAGAGCATGTGAGAACTTCATTACACTTTGTGAACGTGGCTACTACAATGGGCTAGCTTTTCATCGAAGCATTAGGTATGAAGTCTATGGTTTTATGGTTTGTGAACTTTGCCATGAGTTTAATTTCTTATTTGTCAAATTTTAAAGGCATTCTACTTTGGCTATGCAGAAATTTTATGATTCAGGGTGGTGACCCAACTGGAACTGGAAGTGGAGGGGAATCCATATGGGGAAAGCCTTTCAAAGATGAGTTCAATTCAAAATTGACTCATTCTGGAAGGGGTGTTGTTAGCATGGCTAATAGTGGGCCTCACACAAACGGATCCCAATTTTTTATCCTGTACAAGTCTGCAAACCATCTTAATTTCAAACACACAGTGTTTGGCAATGCTGTGGGTGGTTTGACCACCCTTGCGGCAATGGAGAAAGTTCCTGTGGATGACAGTGACCGACCATTGGTAAGGAAAATTGTTGATAAAAATACCGAATTTGCTGGAAAAGTTTTTCTTAGTTCTCAATGTTCAACTATGAAAACTGTGTAACCTCATCTAACTTATTGTTATCATATCATCTTACAGGAAGAGATAAAGATAACAAGTGTTACAATATTTGTTAACCCTTACACTGAACCAGATGAAGAGGAAGAAGGTATTGCTGAAGATGAAAAGAAACCTGTAGACGACGAAAACGTAAGTTTTTACCGTTATAACGAGTTTCTTTTTGTATGTCATCAACGCTGTTCTCTTATGTAAGAAACTTATTTTCCGGAGAGCCTGTCCTTGCCCTTATACAGGAACAACACTCTCAATGGCTCTACCACTCAGTTTATTAGTATTTGAAAAGAGGATTTTTCCATCTGCTTTGTAAGAAGGTGCTATTTTTTTTTCCTAAGAATTTTCTTCGGGTTTTGTCTTCAGGACAAGGTGGGTTCTTGGTACAGTAATCCAGGGAGCGGAGCAACCGAATCAATGCCAGGTGGTGGTGGAGTTGGAAAATATTTGAAAGCCAGAAATAGCAAATCAGATGAGGTTTCTGCTATCAATGATTTGGAGTCAATTCCCATTACCAAGAAGATGAAAACAGCCGTCCCAAATGTGGAATACAAGAACTTCTCGGCTTGGTAGAACTTTGAGGGAATTTTAAGACAAATCTCGTGTCAAATATTGTTTTTTTTCCGGAAAGCAAATGAGAATTGTACTTCCATTGCTGCTCATGTTGTAAGGTTGGTGCTATTTATGAGTTCCTTAGTTTCAACTACTTGTGAAGTAGCATTTTATTCTGTGTAAATTTTTTTTTCATGGTTGATGAAACTAAACAAGAAAAAAAGGTTGGTGATCGAGAAAAGTTGAAGGTGAATTCTAGCTGAAATAGAAGAATGGAAGCAAATTAAAGCACCGATTGCTCTCACTTGTTGGCATCCTGTGGAGTTCAGATCGTATGGTCTGTCGAGCTGGAAAATTTTTTTGCTCAGCACTTCAAATATTATCAAGGCGCCCACTCGAAAGAGATTGGGTGGTTATAAACAGGATTATTTCGCGGGAGACCATACAACTGTATTCCATTTTGAACATACCGTTGTTATTGAGATCCTTGCCCTTAGGATCTAATCTGGATTAAATTAATGAACAAAGCCCAATTACCCAATTATTATTATTATTATTATTGGATCTACTACTGAATTTGAGGATTTCATATTTGGGTATTTGTCCTCTAACACAACCATTTTTGAAAGTTGAGATCCAATTACATAAATCATAATGTATGTAGTATTTCATTTTCTATTGGATATATGAACCGGTTTTCAAATTCAGAATTATAATTTTTTGTAGGAATTATTTTCCTAACAATACTTATGATAGATTATATAAAGTGCTTAAGTAAAAGAGAAAAATATAAGCTATGGCCAATCCCCTCCAAGCCCCTTTCGCCGGAGTTTTTTTACTAACGTTTTTAGCATTTATTGTGACGTGGTTAATTTTGGTCTTGCAATAGTTTAATGAGCCCATTAATATTTATTTTATTTAATAATATTATTATTTATTATTAAAAAATATTATAGTGTAATTGTACCCAAATAGAATCCTAAAAAGAGTAGTAAATTAGACTTATATTTTATGGTTATATTAATCGGGTTAAAGTTTGTTACTTTATAATGCAGACTTAATTCAAGATTTCTACTTGATCTATGATTTTTATTTGTTTGTTAATTGTTAGAAAAAACTTTATAATTCTATCTGGATTAATTTTTTTTTAAAAAAATGATGAATTCGGTTTTAAAATTAAAATTTTGTTCAAATTATAAACTTTTACTTATTAATACTGTAAAACCCGTGACTCGAATCAGTAGTTTTACGTTACCAAACAAGTTGGTTCAACCGTTGGTTCGAGTCAAGTCAGTTTTATGAACCGCGTACTGAGTCAAGGCCAGCCGTGAGTTATGAGCGATGAGAGTCTACTTGAATATATGATGATAATGTCAAGAAGATGATGAAAAATAAATTATCAGAATATATGAAAGTATGCAGTATTTTTCTTTTTATATGTTGGATCGTAGAAATAATTTTAGGCCGAATAACGCATTAGGACGCATTGGATTATATTCAGGTGGGTTATTAGTTATAGAGCATGTCATTTGGATGTTGTTGTATTTGTTCTATTTTATGAGATTTTTTCATATTTTTCTAGATATTTTTTAGAATTTATTACAAACTAGTTATTATTTGACTCGAATAGAAATATAGTCAATACTTATTTACGAAATTGCCACCGGAGTGTTTTTCTCGTTTCTTGATACTTCCCCCTCCCAAAACGCCCACTGTAGTTGTCGCCGCCGCTGCCTACGCCGCACTACTGCCAATCAACGCCCGCCCTGCCTCGCCATGCCGCCACGACCCACCCCAGCCACTGTCTCGCGGCCATGACGCCAGAATCACCCCACAAGCCGCGACACTCCCCTTATCGATTTGCCACCGTTCGGCCACGCTGCCACCGCCATCCCCGACGACCACCCCCTTGACCTCCCTGACATTTCCCCCTTACCTAGCGCCATCGTCGAAGTCGGCCGTGGGCCTGATCGGAGCGACCAACCGCCCTGACCGAACTTGACGCCACCACCGACAATCATCGCTGCCACGGTCGTCCTTGCTGTCACCACCATTGAGACGAGCTGGCCAAGCCGGTGCTAACCCTTACCCCTGATTGCCCTGCTGGAATAGTCGCCAAACCACCAGGAAATCGCTGGAAACCGCTGGAAGTCGTCGAAAAATCGGATTCACCGAAATTCATCGAAAATCACCTGATCTTCTGTCGAATCCCTCTGATTGAACCCTATTGAACTTCGGACGCCATAGGGTGCCGAATTCGAACCACGAATCCCGTGAGGTATAATTTATTTTAACTTAATTTTTTAAAAGTATTGATTATTAGAATTGCATGTTATGATCTGTGAATTGCGTGTTATAATTAATATATAAATGTAGAATTGATTAAGGATAAAATATGAAATTTGTTTGATTGAGTAGTGTTAAAAATGGAGGTTAAGAAACTAATTAGGGTAACTAGGTAATGATCATATTCTAATGCAAACTAGCTTAAGTAGAATTGCTAGAATTGATATAGGTTGACGTGTGTTGATTGATGCGTGATGGATGTATGTGTGATATAGGATGTATGACTGCATCATGAGCTGGGCGTTAGTATTTAGTTTCGATGTGTAAGTACGAAGTAGGAGCTCGCTACCTAGGCACGAGGACACACTTGGAGCTTCTACCAGGATTGTTTAGGACTCATTCTCTGTTTTATGTTATTCTACTGTGTATTTGATTTATTACATGTAGGACATATTAAGTGGCATTTTGTCGAATCTCACTTAACTTGGGCTATTTAGCCAATAGTTTTCCGGATTAATTAACCCTCGAGGATGAGATCCCTCGAGTTTGTTTTCGAACTTCAGATCCAGCTCATGCTGCCTTCGGGCCTATTGTATAAATCCCAACCTAGACCTATATATATATATATATATATATATATATATATATATAGTTTTCGCGTTTTTAGTGAGAGATTGAATGAGGGAAATCCGACTACCGTGCTTTATGAACGGGCACGTGTGAGTCGATAGTGGGCTCTGGAATGGTGTGTAGGCTGTTTCATTTCTGAGAGATTCTGACAACTCCACCTTTGAGTTCCTCAAACTCGGAGAAGTGTGGAGGTTCACGGGTACTACAATGCAGCGCATGTGTAGACTTGTGGTTTCAAAGAGTATAGAAAGCACATGCCTAAGAGTACTCGGCTCCTGTACTCAGGGCCAGGAGCAATACGAAGGGCGTAGAGGGCTAAGACAAATGTGAATGAATTGCCGCGGAAGAGATAGATGAAATGGCCAATGAAATGATATGGAAAGGGGATGTTGTCGAGCCGAGGGTGATGACTCCCATATGTGCCCTGATGAAAGTACTTGAGGAAGTATATGGTTTTGATTCAACATGAGAGTTTGCTCTCTTGTGCTAGATTGATATTAGTTATTTTTCGGGCCAGTAACACTTGTTACTGACGGTTTTTCTATATATATGTAGGTGAAAATGCGAGGGATGAAAAATGTCGGGACTGCGGAGGAGCAGCACGGAACCGTGCACACATGTACCTACCGTGTGTAATGTATAATGATGGTATGTTAATGCTGTGTGAATGATAATTAGAATGTTTGTCTTGATAAATTGCTTCTTATGAGACGAGCAGATAAATTGTGAATGAGTAGGGAGCCTTGGAGTTTAGACTCGGCTTAGATAAAAACAAATTAGATAATGATGAATGTCAAGGTAGATTGTTATGTTTTATCATATTTTGATAAAATATTTATATACCCTTGTTGTGGAAAGGTTAGCCCTTATTGCACTTTTAGTGAAGATTTTATCTTTTTTTACGTAAAAAAATTAATGAATTTTTATTTAAATTTCTTGTTTGTTGCATGGTTTTGTTTTGCTTGCACATCATAGCTGCATGTAAGACTATGTTAAAACCCACACATCCTATCTATGCACTCAATGTTTGCATCTTCATCTTGAGATACCGAGGGCAAATCTAGATCGATTTAACCAAATCCAGTAAATTAACAAACGGTTCGGTTGCCGGTGATATTTTCGGGTTAGTTCACGAGTGAGCCGAAACGGGGTTTTACAAATACCTACTTAATTAATATCATTACTTATTTTTAATATAATATTTTAAAATTTATAAAACCATTATATTCTAAAAATTGATATTTTTTGTTAAATTTAAATAGATATTTACTATTTTTATTTGTAAATAAAAATTAGTTATATTGTTGAAAAATTAATTTTGTATGGTATTAACATATAGTAGTAACAAATTTCACAGGTGTTTATCTAGTATTTATATTTTCCAAAATTAAGGTGCATGATTTGGACTCCTTTGGAGTCCGGACCTGAACCCAAACTTAAGAATACTTGAGTGCTGATGAAAACCTTTGGTTTTGGGCAATACCAACAACCAAATACTCAGTTTTTTTTTACTAAACAATCATTATTTTTTTTTCCATATCGGGAGCCTTAAAGTTTTTTTCACATAAATTTAAACCGCCTACAACATTTAATGATAAAAACAACTTTATTTTTCACAAAATTAAAATAAAAATTTGGATTGATGAACAACATTTAATAACTAGCCAAAGACCCGCGCAATGTGTAGAGTATGTTTAAAACTAATTAATAATATATATTAAGAACATATAAAATTAATTTTAAAATTACTAAGATTTTATTTTTAAATAAAAATAATGAATATTTATTTATGTTTAACACAAAATAGTTATACAAAAATATCAAGAAAATTAATTTCAATAAATAAAATATTTTAATAACTAAATAGAATTTATTTTATTTTTTTATTTAATTAAAATTATAATCAAATACTTTTCTAATAATAAATGAATAATTATTATAATAATTTAAAATTAAATAAATATTAATGAGCTCATAAATAAACTTATCATGGGGCGTAAATCAACCACATAAGAAAGGATACACCCAATGAAATGATGCCAAAAAAATCTCAACCAGTTTAATTTCAAAAAAATAGCCTCATGTATTTACTTGGTACACTGACCCTGTTAACCTGATTCTAGTCGACCCAGTTGGGCCCACCAATCCTACTCTACATTGTCTTTTAGGGTGGCGGAAACCAAAAATCCAGCCGTAAATTAAAAGATCCCTTGCTGGTATAAGTACAAATTTTTATACATATATATATATATATATATATATATATATAATATATATATAATGCATATAAATACCACACCCACACCTTTTTAAGTCCCATGATCTAAAACTCCAACATTTGCCCGTTGTGGTACTCGTTAACCCGACTAACCCGAGTTGAGCCAACCGCATTATGGGCCCCACCAATCTCTCCTCCCATAAAAATATGCTGGTATAAATCATAGTCCAGTCGGGGGTTGGAAGAGATCTGAGCGAGGGGAGGGAGATAGAAAACGTAAAGAAGAATTAAGGGTAATTTAAATAATAAAAATTAACATTGGTTTTTATGTGAATTAATAATGATAAAATAAACTTTAAAACTATAAAATAAAATATAATAAGAAATAATATAATAAAGTGTTATAAAATATGCAGGAGACACAGAAGAGGAAATTAATGACTGATTTTTACAAATTCAAATGAATCGATTCTTATATGATTTTTGATAATTCAGTCCGATTCAATAATTCTTTTCAAATCCAATTTAATGTACGATTTTGATTTTTATAATTATGATATAAATAAGTTTTATATTTATATACATGTATATATATATAAATACATCTTTTATAATACATACAATACATATGTATGTACGTGTATATAAATACACGTCTTCTACGGTTTGGATTCCCCCAATCAATTTCAATCAACCAATTCACTAACCCAAGCAAAGAACAGAAAAAAGATCCATCTCTCGCTCCGATCTCACCGTCGGAGATGGGTATCTGGGAGTCTTTCCTCAACTGGCTTCGAAGGTGAGATCCTCGAACTCCTCGATTGCTGTTGCTTTGAGTGTGGGTATTGGGAAAGTTGCGGTCTTGGCCGGTTTCGGAGCTGAATGGGTTGTGGGTGGTGATGGGTGGGACTCGGGAGTTTGGGATTGGCGGCGTGTTTTTGAATGCTTTGGTGTAATTCATGAATGTGCGTCTTTGGAGTGGATTTGTTTGTTTAGAAATTAGTTGCTTAATTGTATGTAATTGTTGTTTTGTTTATAGCGAAGTGTAGACTAGTTATGGTGGGTTAATGGTGTTTTATTTTTTATTTTTTGGTAGAATTTGAGTTCTGATTTCTCTTCTCAACGAATAAAATATAAAAATTTTGCAGCCTCTTCTTCAAGCAAGAGATGGAGCTGTCATTGATTGGACTGCAGAACGCTGGGAAGACTTCGCTTGTGAATGTCATAGCTGTACGTGACTGCCCATTGTTTGTTTTTTTTGATGATCCTTGTTATGGATAGTGTGGTTCATGCTGTTTGCTTTTGTATTCTTGTGTTTGCGTACAGACTGGTGGATACAGTGAAGACATGATACCAACAGTAAGTTTTATATATAGATAGTGTTAGGATTTCAAATTAAATTGTGCACCACCAAGTAAGGAATGCTTGCTATTTCTTTTTCGTTTTTTTGTTCAACCTTTTAAATGTTGTACTACGTTTATATCAGGTTGGATTCAACATGAGGAAAGTAACTAAAGGGAATGTAACGATCAAGTTATGGGATGTTGGTGGCCAGCCGCGATTCCGCAGTATGTGGGAGCGATATTGCCGTGGCGTATCTGCTATTGTGTATGCACTGATTTTTCATACCTGCTGCTTGAATTTATCTGTTTAGTGGTCGTGAGGTTCTGACAATTTTCTACTAGCATTCATGGGGATTATATTTATCTTTTCGCTCAGTTTTGGCTTCTACTTTCTCTTCTGATCATTCAAACCAAATGAAGAATTATGTGCCTCTTTTAGTATTCATGTTGAATCTGTCGCATTTGAGTAACCTTTTTAAAAAAAAATTGAACTCTGTATACCTACGTATACAACACCTAAATCACTATTTTATTTGTAAGGAGAATCTTTCGCTTGTGTTCTTTATTATTAATATATATTTAGTAATTTTATTTTTGTTGTACACTTCATATCGCACCAACTTCTTATCCTAAAAACTGGCGTTACTTTTTCTGCTTATGAGATGTTAAGATATTGTGTGCATATATTTCATCCAATCGAAATTTGAGATTGACGTTAGGGTTAGTGGGGTTTCCATTGGATTTTTTTGTGACATGTTCCACTTGTCCCCGAAGTCATTTGATGAGGTGAAGAACTGCGAGCTTATGATTTTCTGATTGTGTATTCCATCTACAGGTATGTTGTGGATGCTGCTGACCGTGATAATATTCGCATCTCCAGTGGTGAACTTCATGACCTCTTGAACAAACCATCATTGAATGGGATCCCATTGCTCGTGCTTGGGAACAAAATTGACAAATCAGAAGCTGTTTCCAAGCCAGCTTTCGTGGACCAAATGTGGGTGTTCTTTTATTAAGTTTTTATCATTATCATAGTATCTAAGCTTTAATGCATTTGCTGAAGGCTATCCCCATGTTTTTATCACCTTCTTATTGACGGAAATGTGTTCTCATTTTTGGTCATCCATTTGGTTTTGTTTTGCAGGCAACTGGCAGAAATTAAAGGTAGGGAAGTGTGCTGCTATATGATATCCTGCAAGAGCTCAACTAATATTGATACAGTCATTGATTGGCTAGTGAAGCACTCAAAATCAAAAAATTGAAGAAGAAAAAAATGAATAACTAATTCTCTTTTCTATGCCAAGAACTTGCTGTGGATATCTATGTCAGTTCCAAAAATTCGGCCTTGTCTTTACTTGTCAAGCCAGTGTGTTGGGGTGCTTATTTTGTTTGCTAACAGGGGTGTTTCTTGAGTCCTTTCACCTGTCTTTTTGTCCATTTGTTTCTCTAAATTGTTACCCTGTTGTTTCGGTAAACTTTTGAAGTTCTTAATATGCTTGGGGATGATTGGGATCCTGCATTTATGCTGAGTTTGGTGATTGACAGTCCTTATGTATCTATTGTGATTAAGGTTTTGGTTCATTTTTTACTTGGTCTTTACCATCAATCCCTTTTTTTTCGTGGTACGTTAATAGTTTTCACTGACATTTCCTGTTGGAAGATGACCTTAACATTCCCTTCAAGATGGTCGATTCTCAAGATTGCAGGTGCATACCCAAACGATCACAGCTATTACATATTAAATCATAGTAGCGTAGATGGTTCCACAACCAATTCAATTACAAAACGAAGGTCTAGAATGCAGGCCAACAATTGGTCGTGCAAGTATCTGTAGGATTGAATTTTGATATATCTAGACGAATTGGCTTCAAGTGTGACCTGTCCAACGAAGGCAGATGGGAATCGAAATGTAACCATGCTTGATTGTTTTAGATTTCAGCAGGGGCTGCATATGGCATCAGGAGGTATGCAGTGCTGTAGGCATGATCATGGCAAGGGTTCCAGCAAACGTAGTATTTGGGAAACTTCTTATGAAACTTGAACTATCAGTATCTGGGTAAGGATTCTCACATATTATCCAGGCGAACATCAGACCTCCAAAAACGTCATCCTTTGGAAGGCCAGAATGAGGAGCAGAATTTCAACTTGGAGTTCCGGAAACTTTCCATTTTGTATAACTTCCATTGGCAATCCTGCGTGAATCTGATACAGTCTCCAAACTAGGAACATAAATTCGGAGAGCATCAGCTGTTCTGATTCCATTGCTGTCAACACGAAGATAGACATCATCTTCGTTGCTAGTTATCACAAAACAAGGATAGATATTATAGTTTAAAAAACAGAGGCACCAGGCATTACGGTACAAACAATCAACCAGAGAACAACACATACTTCATAGATATATAAATAGAAACTACCCAAAAGACGAATGCCAGTGAAGTAAAACACCAAGACATATAACACTGATGTACACCAGGTTAAATCTTCGCCTCTACATCAATGCTGTAAAGAGAATTACAGAAGAAAAGCATTCCTTATTCGAGTTTGCAGCCCTAGAAAAGCTCATAGAGATCTTGGCTATGAAAGAATACTAAGATGCTCTTCAATATCTAGTCAGTTTTTAAAATTTCTTGGTCAAGTAGCATTTTGCAAGTAATTACGACAGAAAATAAGGCACCAAGCATAGATATTACAACTTCATTTCTGAATGGGCTTTACTTCATCTAAGTGATACAAATTTCATCTTCCTCTCTCCATTTGAGCCATGATAAGTTATTAATGAGGATGCTGAATACCATCATTACCATAATAATAATAATAATAATTATTATTATTCTTATTATTATTGCTACTACCATTATTATATTATTTTTACTATTACCATATATTATTATTATTATTATTATCATAGTTTGTAAAACAGGACCAGACTTGTAGTAAAATCAACTCGATTAAAAGTCAAAAATACCTCACTTAAAAAAATTGCAATCAATGTGGATTGAACCTACAACCTTGAAGTCACCAAGGTAGATACTTGCTATCTCAACTATCTCACTTCTTTATTATTGTATTATATATATATATAATATGATATGATATGATATGATATGATATAATATACTATAAAAACTATATTATTATATTATTTTATCGATTCGAGTTCAAGTCGAGTTTGAGTTATACCCGAGTCAAGTCGAGTCGAACATGACCTTACTTAAGCTCGGCTCGTAACATTCGAGTTCGAGTTCGTGCATTTAAATATCGAGTTTTGAGTCGAGTCAAACCAAGCCGAACGCTAAATATTCACTAGCTGACTCGCTCAATTACCATCATTACCATAATAATAATAATAATAATTATTATTATTCTTATTATTATTGCTACTACCATTATTACATTATCTTTACTATTACCATATATTATTATTATTATTATTGTTATTATTATTATTATTATCATAGTTTGTAAAGCGGGACCAGACCAGCCCATTCAACCTACTATACTTGGTATCGGCCTAAAATCCGGTCTAGTTTGGTTTATCATATCGGGTTGCAGCAAAGTGTACTTTAACCACGATTTTGTTAAAACATGCGTACCACCCGTTTTCGAAAACCATCGGGTCCAGTGTTGGACCGGAGTTAGTGGGCTGCGTGCTTCACTGCGGGCCAGGGTATGAATGCAAAGTGTTGGCGATTCATAGCTAGGGTTGCTAATCGAGCTAGTGAGCCAAACTCAACTTGTATTCGAACTCGGCTCGAATAGTTCGAAACTCGCTTAAACTCGACTCGAGATCGAACGAGTTTTGAACATACATACTCAGTTTGACTTGAATATCTTTTATGTGTTCGAGGTCGACTCGAGCTCTAATACACTTAAACTGTTTAATTTTCTCGAGCTCGAACCCAGCTCGTTCGTGAGCTCGAAACCTGCTCGATTAAAAGTCAAAAGTACCTCAGTTAAAAAAAATACAATCAATGTGTATTGATCCTACAACCTTGAGGTCACCAAGATGAATACTTATCATCTCAATTATCTCACTTCTTTGTTGTTGTATTGTGTGTGTGTACGTGTGTATATATATATATATATATAATATAATATAATATAAAAACTATATTATTATATTATTTTATCGATTCGAGTTTGAGTCGAGCTACGAGTCTAGTTCGAGCTCGAGCATTTAAATGTCGAGTTTCGAGTCGAGTCAAGCCGACCCAAACGCTAAATACTTAGGAGCTGACTCGTTTAATTAGCAACCCTATTCATAGCTCAGGCACTCTCCCTTTGCAGGGTAATTCTAGACTAAATGAATTGTTGGTAGTGGCACATAAATTAAGCAATTTTGAAGATGGGCATTGTAAGAAGTGTTGCTCCCGTCGGTCAGGCGTCACATGGCTGCTTCCAATGGGAGGAGTCAATACCCTCACCCATGCAAAATTATTTTTTGAGTTCCTGCTTTTAAAATGAGCACTAACTACTACATCTCGTTAGAATCTCCACTGGCAAATGAGGACCTGCTTCTTTCAAATCCAGCTATTACAGTTCTCTCATCAAAAACATCACCTGCAAGGGAAATTTTGTAAAATTCTAAACAGTTCACTGGGTAATGACACAAACAAACAACGTCTAGACAGTTTAAATCATGATCATTTTGGCTCTGTAGCCTACCTATGAAAATCTATTGTCGGTTGCCTTTGTTTCAAACAGTTTAGAAAGATAGGTGGGGCACTACAATGTACTAAGAAAACATAACGAAGTACGATTCAGGCAAAGGAGTTGTATAAAGAAGCGCACATGCACAAAGCTGACACAAATGCCACCAATGCTTCAAAGACATGACAAATGAAAAACTAAAAACACGATTGTACCCTGTTAGAAAACTGGTAACTCAAGGCGAGGTCAACGTAGTCTATTCTCTTTTATTTATCTCTTTAGGTAGTTCCAACAATATAACAGATACAGGGAGGATATATCTTGAAGATATTCCTCAACTTCATAATTATACAATACTACCAAACACGTAACAAACCTAACAAACTCAGAACTTCAACAACTACCAACTTAGCAAATCTTATCGACACCAATCATTAACATAAGACAACTTTAATACTCCCCCTCAAGCTATGAACGTATATGCATCACACAGAGCTTGAACGTATATACAAAAAGAGGTCACCCCACAACAATATTAGGATCACGAGATCCTTTTCTATTAAGTAATAAATTCCGAATTAATAAATTCCGAATCAACTTTGTTTACGAACGAGGAAGCTATAAGTAATGCAACTATGAATCTCATGGAGAGTTCGATCTAGCTGAGGATGAATGTTGTTTAAGGTAATTTATTAAACAATATTGTAGCATAAAATAATATTTATAAAATTAAATACAATTTTCTTATTTTGCCATTACTAATAACATCTTTATCTTATCAATTATAAAAGACATTTTATAAAGCGCATGAATACTATCAACGACATATACAATATCATCAATGCATTCGTAGTAGAAATTTTAATAAAAGCTACAATTTACTCGTTTTTAAAGTTAGATTTAAAAAATAAAACCATGATCTAGTCTCTCTCCACGTTGTCTTTATAAAATCCATTTTATACTAAAATATGAAATTAATTAAATTTATAAATTAAAGAATTAGATTATAAAACAATACTACATTATTGTGCATCCAATAAAAATGTTACACTAAATCAACTCAACTAGTTATAAATGTTTCACACTTTTCATCATCGATGAAGCATATATAAAATATAACGAACAACAAAATAGAGAAAATTTTAAATTCTATGTCCTCCAGTAACTGAAATTGTAATGACAGCAACAAAAAAATAAAGAAAAAATCATAAGCAAATGTATTGATGTATGAGTATTCAATATAGTCATGTCATTAATAGACCAGTAAATGACATCAATGGGTGAACCTTTAAGCCCGAAGGAGAAATAGATGGTAAAGGACGTGAACCCTGACGAGAAGCAGAAATAAAATAGGTGATACAAATTATGTGAACTTACATAATACCATATTTTACTAGTGATCTTATACACCATTCTAGTAATCACAGAAGAGGATGGAGAGGGTGGTTCTGAGGCTGGAACAGTTGGAGGTAGTGACATTGTCTGTCTCAAAGAGCACAAATCATTCCGTTAAACGAATACCTAAGAGAACAGATAAACAAATACTCGTCCGGCTTTGTACCCTTAAGGAGGCTGCGACTCCTGTAAGTTTGGGTTGCACCATTGATGTTGGAGATGTCTGCATGATTTAAAGCACATCACTTTTAATTTCACAAAGTGTTTTCACTCCACTTGCAATGCAAATTAAACTCATTACAATTCGAAATTAGAAACTATTTTTTTAAAAAATCTGGCATACCTCTATAATTTTCTGCTCTTTGTTCCTCCAGTTTACTTGGATGGTATGCGTTGCAATGTTATTGAACAAAATAATGCCACGAGTTGCAACTATGACAAGAGCAAATTTATGCCACTGTTATGAGTTATAAACTGCCAGATGGCTTTACAACAAACAGGTGGAGCGTGACCTATGCAACCAAGAACCACAATAAGACCACTGATTATCTTCTCGATCCTGATTTGGTGGCCAGGTAGTGATCACCACCAAGACACTAATTATTATTGTCGGACTAATAGTTTTAAATTGCATTAGTCTTTACAAAATACCTCCTCATGTATATGTCAATCAAGCATTTGAATGGTTATTTTGATGTCAGCAACACAAACAATTTTCAAATTTTGGAAAAAAAACTTTTCAATTAAAAATGAAACTTTTATTAGCAGATAGCATGGCAATAAATTACCAACCTCTGCACCGCATCCTGAACTTCTCCAACATCGTTATCAAAGTCTTTTACATCCGTCTTCAATGTTGAAACCTTGCAAGAGAAAGGAGCACAAACACTTGCATGTTAGTGCAAATTTTAATCAAACAATCATAAAAATGCACCACCTCCATAAACAAAACTTCAAAACAATGATGATACCTCGGATAATGTATCAGCAGTGATCCTCTTGCTCTCCTCTATATTAGTATTTACAGTATCAAGCTTCGAAGATAACATCCTTCTTGCAACCTACAATTAAAAAGGTACCAACTAACATATAACAGAATCATGGAGTCAAACATCAGGAAAATAAATATTTGATATTTTCTGCCCAATCAACAGACGGACTAATTGAACCACTATTTGACAAATTTAAGATGATAAAGAAAAGAGAAAAGAAAATGGAAACACACACACACGCACATCTTGCAACCAATAATTACGGTAACACTACTAACAGAATCAGTGTGTTAAACATGGTGACAATGGTTATTCAATCTTTTGAGCCCATTTCACATACTGACTAATTATACCACTGTTTAACAAATTCAAGAATTTCAGGGGAAAAAAGAAGAAGAACAAGAAGAAGAAGAAAAACAACATGCAAAGCATTTAAAAAATTCACAATAAGCAAAAATTGAAAAGTATTTAATGCCTTAAAGAAATTTAACCTCTCAAAATTTAGCATGAATGATAAAATCTTACCAAAGAATATTCATTTTGGAACACTTTCCAGTGATCAAGATGAAGTAAATAATAAATAATCAGGACTTACAGCTATGGAAGAATGAACTTTCTCAAGCGAGTCACCAACAGCCTCGGAAGCATCATTAGCTAAACTACGGTGAGATGCAAACGTCATGTCTGATAACTTCCATCCCTGAACGCTGCATTGGGAACCAAAAATACTAGTTAAAGGGATCTGATGCCAAGACAAGCTTGCTCTACAATATTCAGACAGGTTAGGATTGTAAAACTTGTCGAGCGTTCATTTCGGTGGAACACTGTTGCCCAAAGAAAGCTTGAACTCCCTGTGCTGCAGGAACTTTGCATTTGGGTTTTGATCTCAGTTCTCCGTTTAGCTGCAATGACCACATCCGTGTGGACAAAATAATCCCTCATTTTATTTCAGAAAAAAAGGCAGTTAATGGAAGAAAAGACATTGGTTTTATTGCTAACATAATTGTATAATTTAGTCATGGATTCAGCTTCCACGTAACAGGTTGTCGCATAATT
>JAURVB010001585.1:0-66441 GCA_033002965.1 Piper betle | reverse complement strand
GAGGCAGCATAGTTGATGGGCAGATAGAACTGATGCTCCATAGGTATGTCAAGCTTTAGATTAGTTTCAAAAATTTCTTGTAGTTAAACTTTGTTCTCAAAATGTCTTTGGAGAAGTACGTCCCTATACCAGCATATCTTATTTTTACCAAATATTTTATAACTTATTTACCATTCATCCTTCTAGATTTCCAATCCAAAAGTCATGCTTGCATTCATTATATGCTATCTTTCTTCTCTATTTTTCATGTAGGAGGCTGCTCCATGATGATTCAAGAGGCGTCGGTGAAGTTCTTAATGAGACTGTTTGTGCTTTAAGTAAATGTGAAGGACTCACAGTAAGCGTATTTTTTGCCTTATTCTGATTTTGTTTAGGCTGATTTGTACCATTTCTTCCCTCTCTGTGTCCTGTCGGGGACAAAAAAAAAAAAAGAACTCAGTGCCTGTGCGTATGGCCTGATTTTTTGTTTCATGAGATCTATCCTTGGAAATTATAGATGCTCCACGATCCACTTTTTTAAAAAATAATTAGTTCTCTAAAAGACCATTATAGAGTGGCGACGATTCCTATACTAGATTTCGTGCTGAAGAAAGTACTTGTTCTCTAACTTTTTTTTTAAGATTGTATTTCTTTTCATGAGATATGTTGGGCTAAATATTTGTATAACTACTTTTCTTTATGCAAAGGTCAAAGGGAAATTCTATTTGCGAATTGACCGTCCAGGAGAAGGTGCTGAGTGGCGTAGGAGAAAGGGCCAAGAAGTCTATTCTCCTTTTCTTCTTGCATTCTCCGTGCAGGTGAGAAATGTCATTTGCATGGCTTCTTAAGCTTGTGGTGCATATATTTGTATTGAATGCATGGTTCTGTTTTAGGAGGAAGGTCATTGGATGGATAATCATGTTCCACATTTCTCAGCCATGGATTCTGCCTACAGCTTACCTCCTAACGTTGCCATATTGACCCTTCAGGTATCAGTTTTTCATTGGTAGTCAATATGATCATCACCATGTCATTGTTTTGGTGTTGAACTGCTAAATATAAAACATGCATTTATGCTATGATATCTGAATGCTGTTGTTATTTAGATATACGTGACATAGATAGTCTGTGATTGGTTCTTTTCACATGAATGTACATAACCATCTTAAGGCAAAAATGTATGGGGAGCATTGTAAAACTATAGGCCATATTGCTTTCAATATATTTTTTTATTAAGTTAAATATTTCTTATGCTTTATGCTTCTGCAGGAACTCCATGGCGGAACTGTTCTCCTTCGACTAGCGCATTTATATGAGGTCTGAGTTTGTATCTGCTTATACCCAACATTTTTCCTGGTTTGTTAGATGATGAGGTTTTACATTTACTGGTTCAAGATCATATTTATTTATCTTGATAGCATCTGCCACTCTTTCTTTCTCATTCTTCTTCTATTTTTAAAAAATATTTTTTAGGTTGGAGAGGATGAAGTTCTATCAGCAATGACAACAGTGGAAATGAAAAGGCTATTCCCTAGCAAGAAGGTAAGAAAAATATGCCACTAAGGAAATGCGATTAAATGCCAATCTGATGTCTTCTCTTGGGTGGAGACCGTAATGTTGTATATATGTGATCAAATTATTATTATGAGAAATCATGTTAGTCTTAAAAGCTTTTACCACTACTATGTGGATAGTCAATGTGAATTTTTTGCTATTGAATTAGCAAATGCAAAGTCTTCTTCTTGATAGCTATGATGACCATACTTGTTCCTTCCTCATTTCTCTTTTCAGATTAGCAAGGTTGTAGAGATGAACCTGTCCGCAAATCAAGAAAGAAAGGAGATGCAGAAAAGGAGACTCATCTGGAAAGTCGAAAATCCACCAAGTGAAAGACCTGCAGTGAGAGGAGGAGCAGTGGATCCTTCTAAGCTGATTGTGGAATTGGTTCCCATGGAAATTCGCACTTTTCTAATAAGTTTTGAGTACATTTTTCTTCCTCGTGGCATATAGGTGATCATGAGCATTTTAAATTGTCCCTTAAAAAAATTGTCATGGTCTTGAAAATCAGGTTTCGCTTATTAGAATTATTGCTTTCTTAAACCTGCCGAACACTGGTATAGAAAAGTTTTTATAGTAGATTTGACCTCACGAGGTTGTTAAAGAACTCGGCTTTTAATTTTAGCAAATCTACGCCATGTCAAGATCTTTGTATGCATGGCCGACCATTGCACGGTATATGATATTCTATTATATTACGAATGACGCAACTTGGTAAAAATTAGTGTAAAGGTAAAGTTCTAAGGATTGGCTGTTCAGCATCAAATGACAATGAGGCATTGATAATATTCTCTGTAAATTTGTCGTAAGGGCTTTGTAATTTATGAGGCGGTAAACTAATGGCACGCATGTTTTCAATGATATTAAGATTTTAGAAGTGCTCTTAACAATGACCATGGTTGAATTTAATTTGATTTCATAGGTCATGGCATTTGTGAGTCAATATATATTATGATTTACTGCGTGAATATTCGACAATAATACATTTAAACTCACGTAAGCACCCTTTCTGGCATCGCAAGGAGGAAGACATCTATGTCTGAATGTAACCACACTAGATGGTGACAGGCATATACATTTTGAGACATCCAGGTCTGTGTAACTTCTTGTGCGTGTAAAGAGCTTCTGACCAAGCCTATGTCATCTACTTTTCTACTCCTTAACCTTACCGAAAAATGAATAATAGGCCTGAAGGAAATTTGAAGTGGATTTTATTTTGAAAAGCAAATTTGAGGGTCTCATCTTTGATGATTATTAATCTGAAAAATGATTTGAGTAAATAACCTGATTTAAGTGGGATTTAATAAAATATCACTTAATTTGTCTTATAATTAGTTAAAAAATTTTGATAAAATAAGCGATAAACCAAAGGCATGTTAAATAGATTTGGTAGAAGTTTCAAGCGAGGCTACTCGCTTAGGCGGCGAGTTCATATTTCACACTTACACAATGAAATTAAACGTTAATGCTGAAAATAATTATATAATGTAGGAATAAAATAGATGAATGAAAATCATTACAAAATTATAAATATTATAATTACTAACATCACTATAATTACTAATATCACTATCGGATTATCAACAAATGAATTTATTTAATAATCAACTATTTAAAATCTTATCATTATTTTTAATTAGGTGATTATGTCATAATTTTTAAAATTTATCTTTATCTTGTATTAATTTTTATTTTGAATTAGCTTTTTAATCAAATAATTAATTAACTTACATAATTATAATTATAATACCTAACTTTACAATTTTTAATAGCATCCATAACATCTTTAATGTCTTAATCAAATAATTTGAAGTATCATTAATCATTATCAATTTTAAAATTCATAACGTAATTTATTAATAAACAGATAATTATCCATAAATTTTAAAATAATACATTCATAAAAATATGAATAATTCATAAAAATAATGAATAATATACATAATAATCAAAATGAATAAAAAAACTATAATTTGAGAAGCTTAATGCGTCTTATTGTGATTCGACGCAAAATTGGTGTCAGTGGCTATAGCTGTTGGCAATGCCGAGGGGTGGTCGCATGGCTAGAAATCAGTGAGGATGCTAGGGAGGGAGCTAGGGCTAGGGCTAGGTGGATAGGAGGAGGAGGTGACAACTTTGTCAGAAATTGGCTGGCGGCTATGGCGACTGCCATAGCCAGTGATGGCTGCCACTACTGGCGGTGGTCAAAGGATAGGTGGAAAGGGGCGAGTAGGTAGAGGAAGGGAAGGGTGAAGGGGGTGACTGACCGGACTGCGGTGAGGCCGCAATAGCGAAGGGCGAGCAGGGCGGTTGGCTAGCAAGGTAGGAGGAGAGGAAGAAGGGTAGAAGGAAAGGGAGGGGATGTTAGGATCGGGTAAGGACAGGAATGACGACGGCGAGGCGCAACAGCGGCAACGCTCCAAGAATAGGGTGAGGGTAGGTGGCACTGAACCGGGTAGGAGAAAGAAGAAGGTGGGGGAGGAAGAAGGGTGGGGCGATAGCGGTGCTGGCTGGCGGTGAGGTCGCCGGTGGAGGGGGTTGGCAGCGGTGTTGCAGAGGACAATAGGGCAGTGGCAGTGGAGAGTTGTTTGGGGAGAAATAGTGGAAAAGAATAGGGTTGGGATTTCGTGCGGGGCTAGTTTTGTAAATAAAACTTGAATCGCTTGTGATTAGAGTAAATAATAATAAATAAATTTTAAAAATATAAAATAAAATATAATAAAATACTATAAAATAAAATAATCGTGTCTAAGTCAAATGACATGCACTAAACTTGCTAATCTACCCAAAAATAATCACTAACGCGTTCTAACATGGACAATGACCTAAATCTTATTTTATGGTCCACTAAAAATTTAAAAAACTAGGTGTACTTTTATATACTTTGATAACTCATTTTGCTGATATCTTACCGATATTATTATCATATACTTGGGTATACATAACCCTCATAGCTCATAATACACGGTAGGCCTCAGTTTAGCATGCGTGTTCTGAAATTAATTTTACTGAAAATAGTGGTTGAACCGATCATTAGTGACTATAAAGCCCTGGCCAGGTCGTGGGTTTAACAACCTTCTCTTGTTATAAAAATTTTGTCCTCTAAATTTTAGATCAAGTTGGCTTCAACCTCGTGAACTATTTACTGAATTTAATTTGGCAACTGGACACTCGTGTCCTTGTCGTTAGCTATTGTATCCTTGGATACATCAGCACTCGTGGCTGTGTATGTCCTTGCTAGTTACTATTGCACCGAGGTGACAAGTTCTACTAATGTTGCTGCCTGTGCTAGACCTCTCTGATCCTAAGCTATGTGTGCCTATCTTGTCATTGCTACCATGCTCCTCTAGTTTTGACTCCTCTATTGTTGTATTGGCTAAAAACCTAAGTCTACCCCTAAGACATACTGAGCAAGCTATTAGATACTCTAGGGTATTATTGAGTACTAGAATGATATAAATCTGGGAGAACTATATCGGGTCCAAGGTATGCTAAGTGACAATTGCGTACATCTCTCTTATCCTCATCTATGTGAAATGTTGCCAACGTGTACTCTCAAGTACTCTACTCTTGGTCCTACTACGAAACTATGGTATCCTATAGGTCTTCCAGCGATTTAGTGGAGAATGGTCCTAGGTAAGGGTGTCTAGTAGGAGGACTCCTATACAAACTAGGTCACACTCTTTGATGTCATAGTATGAAAAACTTGGTCGCCCACTGGGTCCTAGCTAACTTAGTCTTAAGTCAAATACCTCACTTTGTTCCACAAGGGCATAAGGACAATTATTATGAACCCACTGCATGCTATGGCTTGGGTAATTATCTGCACTACCACTATGGTCTCGGATTTATAGGAGTTGTTCGAAGCTCTCAGTGTACTAGTCAATTTCTATTCATCCTACTATCTTGGTAAGCTAGTCAAAGCTCAATCCTATAGTTCGAGGCAAAAAATTAATCATGATCTCTCTCTCATTGTCCCAATCCTGAATGGGGTTACACTACGTTTCTACTCATCTCTTATATGGTCTGGGTACCATGGTTGTCTCACTCTTGCCACTAGCATGTCTTCCTTGCTACGTATCCTCATCTATTGCTATTTCCTAGAGGTGGTGAATCCAAGTTATCTACCTAAGCTCTCCTCTGTGCTTCAAATATTTCTAATTAGATCCTCTTGTCCACCGCCATGCTACTAACTGGTGGAGAGCCTACAAACGAAGACAATAAACAAGAAATATACCTGCCAGCTTGACTTGGAGCAGTCTTTGAGACCACCTACGATTACCGTCATGGCTGCGATCACCGCGGTGACATTGCCGCACCCGACAGCAATTTCACCCCTATCAGGCCATTTTTTAGCCAGTAGCTGTTCTGGACCTTGCCGATCATCACTCCATCACCTCGTCAATCCCAACTGGCGGTGACCCCAACCTTGCCACTGTTGGCGATTTTCTGTGATGGGCACCACCAGCCCATTTGCCTGCATTTGCGTTCGCCATCCCGTGCCCAAGTCTGCCATTCCATGCCCATGTCTGCCCAGCTAACCCAACCCACTTTTTAGTTAACTCGACTGAGTTAACTCGGCCCGACTTGATCTAGTTTAGCCAAGTAGACATGGTTAAGCCCTGTTGACTCGACTCCTACGGCCCGGATCCACGCCATTCTCCGAAGAAATGAACTCAAAACGAAGACATCCAAATCTATGCCTCAAGAAAAATAATAATATTGAAAAGCCAAACCAAACAAAAGCAAGAGTAGTAGGGGAAAGGAGAGGAGGAAGACGAGCGAGGGTAAAATCGTTACTTAATTTTAGTTTCGTTATGTAGCATGCGCCAGGTGGGTGGAGGGTCTCTGAACAAGTGTTTGAGCTGTGAACGGATAAAAGTCCGCCTACTTAACTCCGCCTACCGAGGCCAACCCATGCTCCCTGTTCCGGAGTGGCTTGTTTTCTTTACATCTTTTATTAGGGCTTTTTATGTAAACTATCTTTAAAATAAAATAATATAATAATAATAAATTTTTTAAAGAGCACTAGGTCAACCTTGAACAGGGAGTAGGGGTGCCCAACATGGGGCGGCCCAAGGCCAGTGGGCCAGACCTGGCTGTTCATGGCCACGGGGAACCAAATCTGGCCGCCCAACCACCCTTGACCGCAGGCAGCCAGTTTCGGTTGTCCTTGGCTTGGGAGCAATTGAACCTACCTGCCATAGGCCGGCCTCAGCTGTCAACTACAGCTAGCATCTGAGCTTTTTCTGAAAAAAACTTTTTTCATGTCGGTTGGTCACTGGCCGCCACCCACGGCCAACTAGGGGTGGCCAGCTTTGGTGTCCCATGGTCCTATGGCTAGCATCCACTAGAGCAAAGTTGGTCGGTTAGCTTCAGATAATTCTATATTTTTTCCAAGTTAGGGTATTTCATATAATTTTAATTTTTTCTCTTTTTCTAGTAATTAGGACTGATTTTCCTACTACCTTTCAACATTTTTTTTCTTTTCTGATAAAAAAGCTCCTTTTATTTCCCAAAAAATTTCCTCTTAATCTTCTTCCCTTCATAAAAAAAAGGAACAAAAATAAAAAATCTTCATCTTTCTTCAATATTTTTTAAATTTTTTTAAAGTTTAATACAATTACCTAATATGTGAAATCCATTTGAATAACTTTAATTGTACTTTTCGTGAATGAATACTTTTATTTATTGGTAATTGCATAAAAAAATATATCATCAGTAGTTGTGTCCTTTAAAACAATTAAACACTGGCAATTGCATAAAAGAATATATCATCATTAGTTTGTGTGTTATACTATTATCAAAATGTGTGCTTAAAAAATTCTAAATTGAGTTTTTCATCAAAAAAATAAGAAATATTTTTTAAATTACTAAACGATTGAAAAGTTATGCCTAATTATAAAAAAGATAAAATATGATTAGTTTAAAATAGCCTCACATGATAAATTTAATATTTTTTAAAATAAATAAGTTGACCGAGGGACTACTAGCCATCCTTAACCCTAGATGGTTTGGCCACCCTTGGGTGGTTGGTGGCCGGATATGGCCACCCTCAGAGCAAGGGCAGTTGGATCTAGTCATCCTTGGATGAGGGTCAGTGAAATCTGGTATAGGTAGTCAAATC
Organism: Piper betle; assembly: GCA_033002965.1. NCBI lineage: Eukaryota > Viridiplantae > Streptophyta > Magnoliopsida > Piperales > Piperaceae > Piper > Piper betle. The sequence goes on along the minus strand of JAURVB010001585.1, from coordinate 58,778 downwards.
GATCGCCCTTGGCCGGTCGAGGGGCAACCAGATTGGCCACCCTTGTCTAAGAGGCAACTAAATTTGAGCACCCCTAGCCTGTCAGATGACCAAGGCACTCAAATCAGGCCACCGTAAACCCACCATCACCAATCGCTAGCTATATTTTTTAAAAATTTTAGCTATTAAAAATAAATTATTTTAAATTTTGTCATTTTTAAATTTAAATGATTATTTTATCATTATTAAAAAATCATTTTTCTGGTAACTATGTCTGATTTTTAATATAAAAAATGCTCCTTTTTTTGTAAAATACTATTACAACCTATAACTGAGACAATATGTTAATTTGTTTCAAATGGTAGGAATAAACTGGAAAGTTTAAAATAAAGCCACAAGTAGGATGAGCAACTAGATCAACTCAATCACCAAGATTGAGATTGTTATGCCTGCCAACGTTAGACTTGTTATACCTAGCTATAGAGTTCAAGTTTTTAATATATATATTAATATAAATTTCGAACTAACCCCTAAACATTGTTGAATTAGGGCAATTAGAACATATATAACTTTTAGTTCAAATTGGTTCTACGAATCACCCATGTCGATCGTACCTGTATTGAACTTAATGCGATCAAATAAGAGATCAAAGCATATTTCAATTTTCGTGGTATGAAATATCAAATTCCTTCACAATGAGCAATTTGAACAGTGTAATAAAATTTCAAGTTGTTAATCAACTCGTTACACTAAACCACTGTCTTTTACACTCTCAATGCATTTTAGTTTTGCTCGTATTATAGTTGACAATGACCCCACAATAATATTTATAGGTCAATTAATATTTACTTAATTTAAAATTATTATTATTATTTATTATTAGTAAAAGGTTAGTGTGTAATTCTACCTAAGTTAATAATTTTTAAAATATTGATAAATATTATTTATTTATAACTTAACTACTTGAATAAAAATTTGTTATTTAATAACACATATTTAATTTAGTTTTTACAAATTATATATATATATATATATATATACATACATACACGCACAAATATTATTTATTAGTAAGAAATAATTTAAGAATATAATTTTATTTAAATTAAAAATAATTTAAAATTTAGATTTCATTTAATTATTAAAATTTGTTACTTATTGAAATCAAAATTACTGTTAATATCTATATGCAATTATATATTTTTATTAAAATTAAACACATATTTTTTTATTTTAAAAATAAAATAATTTTATATATTTTTAAAATATAATATTTATATATTTTTAACATATATTATTAATAAGTTTAAAATGTACTCCACTTATTTCGTGGCTAGTTTTATTAATATTCTTATCTTTCCACGTATAATAGACATAAAAGTTCAATTTTGTATATTATTGAATTGAATAATATAATTAATTTGTTGATTAAGTTTAATGCAAAAAACGGGAATCAATAATTCATACTTGGGTAAATTAACCCATTGATTAAGGGAACTCAGGCTAAATTTACCCTTTATACTTTTTTTGTAGGCTACATTAACCCATTGGATTGGATAATTTAAATAGTATAAAAATTCACGGATCTGCTATATTACTTAATACCGCAAACTTCTTGTAGCAATTTTTTATTAATTTAAAAAAATTATTTAGTGAAATTTAAAAAAATAGTTATAATTTATAGTTATATTTTATAAATTTTATTAGTTATGATCAAAGATAGAATTGTTATAGGAAATTTGCTGTAATACAATAAATTATGTCGCTATTACGTATATATATCTGTTTAAACAAACGAAACTGAAAACGCATGCTACTCGATGCTAGTAGCTGCGAGTATCCGACTCCGCTGGCATGTACGGCACCGATTAGATTTTGATTAAAACCTAAAAGAGCCTCCACCCACCCACCCTTTTCATTTAATTTTAATTTCCCACCGTCATCGCAATAAGATAACTAGTTTTAGGTCGTCAGTCCATCTCCCTTCGCTTCACGCTTCCCCCGTCGCCGCTTATCGCCCCCATTCTCCTAGCCGACTCTTTCAGATTAAAACTGTCTTCCAGGGTTCCGTAATCGACGGTCACCGGTTTGCTTTCGAGGGGATGGGGCTGTATAACCTTATCATGCATCACCTTTTTTATTGTTATTGTCGGCCTAAATTTAAGCGGGTGATTTTTATTTACTTAATTTGTTTTGGAAGAAAGAAATGTTTTAGTAGGATTCTAAGAGCAACATTGTACGATCTTGGGCGGGATCGGATCGGTTGGTGTTGCCACCAAGAATTCGAACGACGAGGAGGCGGAGAAAACCCTAGATTTGGAGTTTTGGGGGATGGGGAGGATAGGGTCTGTGGTCGTGAGCAAGGTGGAGGAAGGGGAGATCTCCGATTCGGAGTCGGTGGAGGAGATAACGAAGCAGGACTTTGTGAAGGACTCGGGGTACTCCAGAGCCAGGGCAGATGGTGGTGGGTGTTGGATCAAGTACCCGGCTGGGTACGCCAGCACGCTCGCCAACTACGCCTGGCTCCAGGCCGTCAAAAACAAGCCCCTAACGGATCCATGTCCGAGTGTTGGAAGGATGGCGTCGGCCCCGGCGCCGGCGGCTGCTGCTGTTATCGAGACGGTTATTTTGGATAGCGGGGATGAAGACGAGAAGGAGGAAGGGGAGTTGGAAGAGGGGGAAATTGACGGCGACGACTCCGGAGGAGAGAACCCATCGGAAATTGTTGTTAGTGAATCTTCCGAGGAGGAAGTTGTTGCTGCAAAAGTCTCACAGGTTGAATCTGAATCGGACAAGATGGCGGAGGATTTCGAGCTTTTGAAGAAAACTAAATCAGTTGAAGAAGTTTTTGTGACATTAATTGAAACCAAAGGAGTAGATAAGTATGTGAATTTGCTTGGACCCGGTTCGTTTCCTTTGTTTTTATGGGGAATTAGGCAATGTGAGCTTGTTTTAACACTCAGGGCGTTGTGCCTGTAGATCATTTCGCCTCAATTGTTCGGAGGCTCGTACTTCTTTGGATACTCTACAGCAACTGGCCACGGAAAATCGTGTTCCAGTCGTGGATGAATTGGTTCAGAAGGCCTTCCCTGTGGTTCAATCTGTTTACAGTGTACGAAATCTGAATATTTGGTATTTGTAGTTTCTCTGCAAATTTCTTTGGTGCTTTGGTTCGGTGGATCTCCTCAATTTAACCGCTAATGAACGTTAGATTATTGGTCCATTTACATTGTTCAGTTTTTATTTTTCTTTTTTGATGAATGTGGTTGAGGCTTTTGGCAGGGCTTTTGTGCTAGGACGTCTGAGCAACAACAGCTGCTTGAGGACGACTTGTTATGGTAATTTTTATCACTTCTGTCAGTTATATTTCTTTGCAGTGAAAATGCTAAATCAATTACTCGCTGTCCACAGGTTTTTCTGTCATGTCAAGGAGAAAACTCGGGCTTTGTTTTCTCAAAAGCAGATGGACGAGGTTTCCTTTCATTTTGCTATATGTTTTGGTGGACGCCGTTTTCATATGAAAAATTGAACATTTGCTACTATTTGGCAGGTGGAATCTATGATTAAGTCAGTGGTTTCAAATTCTTGCAAGACTATCACCAGTAACAAAACAACAGAAAGTATCAGTCGGGAAAATAGTTTTGTCCCCAGTAATCTTGCTGGTGCAACATCGAGTTTGCAAAATCCAGTCGTTGATGACAATTTTTGTAGAGGTGGGGGAACTATAACTGAAGGTTTAAGACGCGAGCAAACATTTGCCAATACTAAATTCAGGAGAGAACTCGGGCCTTTACTGAACCTTCATATTGACTATGACGAGAGCAGCCTACCATCTCCAACTCGTGCCAATCCATCTTCATTTTCAGTTATGAAACCACAGAATGATATTGACAAGCTAATTTCCGTAAACATTGCAATTAGCAAAGAGAATGATAGATTGGAAGAGGATGTGCAGCATGCATATGTTACGGATGCGGTCAAAGCTGTTTCTAGCTATCAACAGAAATTTGGGCGCACTTCTTATATAATGAGTGATCGACTGCCCAGCCCCACTCCATCAGAGGAGTGTGATGAAGAGGGTAGTGATCCTCATGAGGAAGTTTCTAGTATCTGTAGCTCTTCTAGTGGAATGGCTATAAACTCAGCTCTCCCATCACCGCAAGTACAAGTTTCTGTTGGATCTGACATTATCAACATAAATGGACAGGAAACATCTCCTGTCCAGAGGCCAGGTCTTGCAGGACCTAGCATGTGTTCTACGGTTAAAACTTTGGCTAAAAGCCGGGATCCTAGACTGAGACTTTTAAGCTCTCAAGCAGATCGTTGTTTTGTTGCTGATAAGAACATCCAAGTGGAGAGCAATTCAGCCACGAAGGCAGTGAAGGGAGGGCTCCTTGCTTCAAGGAAGCTCGCAGCTGTGGATGACATAGTGCCTAACGTTAATGATTTAAAGAGGCCAAGAAATGAAAGAACTGATCCCAGTAACCTGAGGGATCCAAGATTGGCAGGCAGAGGCGGCGGTTGGTTGGTGGACAGCAGTTCAAATATGCAAACCACAAGTAGTCAACAAATGACGCAAAGCATGGATATTGACATTCAAAAATCTCTAAACATAGATTTTACATCAAACAAAGATATCGGCAATGGTGGCAGTTTGAAGTCTTCCAGTAATACTTCTCTGCCAGTAGATGGTGCTTCATTTTCTGAAGTTTCCTTGCCATCATTGTTGAAGGAAATAGCTGCTGTTAACCCAACTATGCTTTTCCAACTAATTCAGCTGGAACAGCAAAGATTAGCATTAGGGAGTCAAAACAATTTGGCTAACTTGGCACATAACAGTTTCCCTCCTTGCTCAGGTATGCCACTCCCTACTCCACCTTCCACTAGAGATATTGTGTCTACAATCTCTGGCAATTCTGACCAACAGCCAAGTGAAAAACCTCAGAATTTGGGTAAAGGATCTCTTAAGGTGAGCACTGTTATATTATAAATGCGATTACTTGATTGATATGCTAGCTAAAGCTTTCAACCATATTACACACTATATGTACAATGGCTACTTTCAGAAGTCCAATTTTATTGTTATTTTTCCACCTACTTAGTATATTAATATCATATGTGGTTTATAGGAATCTTCACACCATTAATGGTGCCTTTTTTACACCCTTCTTGTGTTGATTGTGTGGTTTTCAAGTTAAAGATGCCATATCTGAAGCTTATTGTTGTTAGTCATGGAAAAGAGAGTAATATTTTTTATTTTATTGCTGTCTGATGATCAACAACACGACACATAGAGTTGAAATGATTACGATAAGAACATATTTTAATATTAAGTAGGCGCTAAATGCAAATATAAATAAGTACAATTCTGAACTAGGATTGCAAATATATGAACTCTGCATTGAATAAGCATGCCCATAATATGCCTGCCATGATAAGGCAACATACACCTTAAAAATTCCTCCTCAAGTTGTAGATTGTAGATTGATGGCCTGCACTTTGATTCAGTGATGTAACTTCTTTTCTGAATAATATGATGTCAATGTCTAGTGCCTGGCTTGGTGCAGTCACGCTGCCATCTCATGCTATGCTCCCACCCTTCCTTTGTTACTAGTTTGGAGTTTCTAATTGTATTCCTCCATTGATGCTGCCTGTGCTCCCAATTCTTCTTAGTTGTTTTTGCGTTGTATATGTTTACAAAGAAATTTGTATGTCAAGATGTTTTTTGAATGTTTGATTTGAACTAATGAATGCAACATGCCTTGAAAACCTATCTCATTGATTATTACTTCAATCATCTCTGTGAGTCTAGATTTGTATTTGTATTTATTGAATTACTTATCAATTTTCATCCAGGGCACTACTATTTGGAAACTTAGCACTTGACATGAAGCTAATAATCTTTTTTAAAAAAACCTTCTTCATATTTTAGGCTTCAGACTTATACTTTTTATGGTTATGTGTTTATTGATTTGCTTAAGTTTGAATTCCCAGAATGCTGAAAGCGATTGGGGCATTGCCCGTATGAAGCCTCGCGATCCACGGCGAATATTACAGAATAAAGTGGTTCAGAAGACTGAAGGTTTTGAATCAGATCAGTTGAGGAATGGTGGTGTACCTGTGACTCCTCATGTTGATTCAAGTAGAGAAAGCTTACCTGTGCTAGGACAAAGTGAGCAAGCTGAAACCTCTTTGACTTCTTTGCCCGATATTGGTCTCCAGTTTACAAAGACGCTCAAGAAGGTTGCTGATATTGTGTCAAACCCCCAATTTGAAAGTACTTCTCAATATATACCTTCCAACACTCCACAAGTCGATGGACGGGTTATGGAAAATCCAAGTGATGAACAAAACGCGCCCAGACTAATGGATGGAGGAAGTATATCATGTCAAACACAAAGCCCCTTGGGAGATGCAGAAAAACTGTTTGAAAAATATGATGACCAGCAAAAAGCTGTCTTCCAAGAGAGAGAGCAAGAAGGATTGAGGAACAGAAGAAAATGTTTCTGGCTCGAAAGCTTTGCCTTGTCCTGGATTTGGACCATACTCTACTAAATTCTGCCAAGGTATGTGTGGATTTGTTTGAGTAGCTGGGGATTTGTGTTTTTTTGTGGTTGTGAAGTGAGGAATCTATTGGTTGAATATTCATGTTTTATGTCTTTATTTCCCTTTTGTAGTTTGTAGAAATTGAATCTGTGCATGAGGAAATTTTAAGAAAGAAAGAAGAGATTGACCGGGAGAAGGCTGATAGGCACCTCTTCAGGTTTTCCCACATGAGTATGTGGACAAAACTGCGACCTGGAATTTGGAACTTCTTGGAGAAGGTAAAGAACTGTACTTCTTGTATGAAATTTGTCTCTCTGAGCAGTTGTGTTCTTCCTTATAATAATTTGAGCAAATTTAAAAATATTCCAGGCTAGCAAGTTATTTGAATTGCATTTATATACCATGGGGAATAAGTTATATGCTACAGAGATGGCTAAAATACTTGATCCCACTGGTGGTCTATTTTCTGGGCGAGTGATTTCTAGGGGGGATGATGGGGAAACTGTTGATGGCGATGAAAGGCTACCCAAAAGCAAAGATTTAGATGGGGTACTGGGTATGGAATCAGCTGTTGTAATCATAGATGATTCTATAAGGGTCTGGCCGCATAACCGGCACAATTTGATACTGGTTGAAAGGTAGTGATTTGTTATATGTGCTCCAATGTGTGTTTTTAGTTTGTGCAAATAATGAATTGTATGAAGGTTTTTCTGGTTGCAGATACACATATTTCCCATGCAGTAGGCGCCAGTTTGGTCTACTGGGCCCATCACTATTGGAAATTGATCATGATGAAAGGCCTGAAGATGGAACTCTTGCCTCTTCTTTGGCGGTGGGAACCTAGATTATTTTATATAGGGAATAAAATACCCAAAGTATTTTCTTTATCAAAATTTTCTTCCTGTTTTGTAACAGGTGATTGAGAGAATTCACCTGAATTTTTTTTCACAACCGTCTTTAGACGAAGTTGACGTGAGAAGTATACTGGCTGCTGAGCAGCGCAAGATTTTATCTGGATGTCGGATATTGTTTAGCAGGATTTTTCCAGTTGGAGAAGCCAATCCTCATTTACACCCTCTCTGGCAAACAGCTGAGCAATTTGGTGCTGTTTGCACCAATCAGATAGATGAGCAGGTCACTCATGTTGTTGCAAACTCTCTTGGGACTGATAAGGTATGCTTCTTTATAGTTTTATCCATGCCTAGTTCACATTTGTATTATATTCCCATTTCCTAACATTTTTTATTTAACGAAAAATTTGGTTTGGTTTTTAATTTTTAACATTTACGAGTGTACGGATTCATTGTGTTGCCAGGTTAATTGGGCTCTAACCAAAGGACGATTTGTTGTGCATCCTGGCTGGTGAGTATTTTTTTTGTTCATATTATTAATTTAAAAACTTGATTAATGATGACGGCCTTCTTATTCTGGTGCCAAATGAGGTTATTTCTCTCTTTCTTGCCTCCCAACTCAACTATTGGCTTCTCTGTCAATATATTTTTACGGGGAGACGAGGAGACAGGCTACGTGTGGAGCGCCTATTTTAGTATAATTATCTGACAATTTGTTCTTTTAAGATAGATTTCTCATCTGCTGAAGTTTTCTATTCGTGGTGACAGGGTGGAAGCGTCAGCTCTGCTGTATAGAAGGGCAAGTGAGCGAGACTTTGCCGTAAAACAATAAAAAAATTCAAGCCCCAAAAGTCAAATCAACTCAAATTTGTGTTGGTACATGAGGGGCTTTGCTTGGCCTGTAAGAAGATGAGAAAGCAAAAACATCCTCGCTAAGCCCCAATGACTTGCCAACACCTACTTGGTCAGTCCGGTGATACGACAATGATTATAACCTGTAGAAGAAGGGGAAAAATTTTATGAGCTTCTCGATATGCCCCCCTACAAGCCCCCAATAATAGGGCGTTTTTTGGTCATTTCCTTCATCTAAAGTGAGCTGTGATGAAGAAATGACCACTTGTTAGCGGGGGGCTCACTGGAAGCTTGTAGCTGAGGGGCTCATAAAAAATTTTCCTGGGAAAAAAAGCGGAATTACAGTTGGACAATCAATTAGTGGGCCGTGGGCTTGAAAACGAAGATATTTTCCATAGCCATAGCCTTGGCTGGCTTCACCCTACAAAAATGGGTTAAAACGCATAATATTCTCTATTAACTTCATTGACAATTAAGTGAAGCTGACTAAAATATAGCTTAACCATGAACATAATCCCTATTGAGAAATGAATAAACGGTATGGTCAAGACTGATGGAGAGCGCAAGAGTAGGAGGAAGAATGGATAAAGAATATTTTATTGGCAAAGGCCATTTCTTTACATGTCTCTGGCCAAGATTTTTATTCCTGATTCAGGATATTTATCCATCGTTTTATGTCTTCAACTGACCGCAATTTGAAGTGTAATACTCGCCAAGCAAAGCCATATGGTGCCACCTTTTCAGGCTCGCAATGGGAAGGCTTGACTACAGCAGATTTCTTTATTTGGACCATGCTATTTCGATGACAATGACAGAGCCATTCAATTCGCAACTGATGAACCCGCTTCAGGGTCAAAGTATGGAGTTTGATAAATGATGGAAATTCAACAAAAAAAGCGAGTAATGTGAGATAATGGTATTGCTCAGATTTTAATGAGACTTCATATATGCATGCTCAATAGGTTTTAAATTTACTTGATAAAAATGGACAAAATGAAGATTGGTTGGGGAGCTTGGAAAAAAAACTAGTTGAGGAGAATTCGGGTTTGTTCCGGTTCTTCTGCTGGTTAAACTAGCTCATCACCAACAAAACTAAGGGCGATAAGGCTGACCCGGCATTCCTCCCATTGTGTTCACTGCAAAAAATTGCGGGGCCCTTAGCCGGCCATAAATGGTTATGAAGGGCTAAATCATAGATGTTCGACAGTATAGGATTGTAAATTAACATATGAGCATGCATGAGCTATAGATAAGGAGTAATTATTTGTTGAAAGGTTTTACAACTAAATTGATGGTCAGATTTAATCATTATTTAAATATGTATAGGTGATATTTTTGTAATTAAAAGTTAATTCGAATAAAAAATAATAATTAATTTTAAATAATTTTTAAAAAATCTAAAAAATATTTAAAAATATTATAAAATATAGTATACACTATAATATTAAAAATATAATATTTTATAACTAATAGCTTATCAATTTTGATTGATTTAAATACTTCAATTTTTGTCCAGTATTTGATTAATCAGTTTGATTCAATGACTCCCTTTTAATGTGATTTTAATTTTTGCAACTATGATACAAGGTAAAATTATGGATGCTAATTGAGCGACCGATGTTCTACTTGATTTAAAACTCGATATTTAAATACTCGTATTCGAACTTAATTCTACAGGTTAAGTTTAAGTAAATAATTGTTCAATTCGACTCAACTCGACTATAACTCGAACGCGATTCATAACTTGGTTCGAACTCTTCTTGATAGTATAATATATAATATTAGATTTAATACATTAGTGTATAATATCAGATTTTATACATTAATTTTAGTTTCAATCATGGTAACTTTTTTTGTTTTATTTACATGATCATAATAAAGATTATTTTAACTTTGTTTATAACACAAAAAACCTAATAATTAGATGGTTTTTGTGGTTTTTATTATAAAGGAGATTGTGAGTTTGAAAATCCTTTAAGTAATATATATTTTCTCTTTTTTTATCTCACATGGATAGGCTCACATCATTTGGTAGATCATACTTTACCTTTTCTTCCTTTTTTATAAATGATTATACTTCACATATAATGACCCAAATTACAAGATAGTTTCAACCACCTAATTTTGAGTACGAGTGGAGTTAGTTTCAAGCCCAATTTAAGAGCTAGTTTTAAGTTCCCTAAAAATTTGAAATTTCAAGTGTATTTTAACTTTTGTATAATGACCAGCCTTAGCCAGCCGAGGATCACCCAAAAATATGAAGAATGTAAAAATAAAATTCAAACACATGAATCATAGCATGGCAAAATAATTTTAAGAATTTACTAATCATAAAATAAATCATGCTATATTAATGATAACATACAATGATACATAAGATAAATTACCTATGCGAACATAAAGTCCTACAGTCACATTTATAACACATTTATAACTCAAAGAGTATAAAAAGAAATCCAATTTTTATTCATCAATTTTTCAACCTTGGGTTGATAAGGGAACCACCAACTATACCCTTAAGCATTAGCCTGAAATTGCTTACCTGCGGTTACAAAATCACGTTAGTGATAAAAGCACTAAGTTGTATAATTAAATGAAACAAGTCAATATATTTCATATCATTATTTATTAAGTCTTTTAGTGATTATGAGCCTATGCCGAACTCCAATTATGCCGAGAGGGGTGGCTGCCCCATCTAGTTGCAATCCCATGTATGTGTACATACGTTACGTGGCCCTACAGCTTGTAGTTATCGATATTTGTCATTGATTCACCCTTTCAGTATCACAAGTATATAGTGAGTCGTCTTATACCATTGCACCCTGTCACCTTTCGGCATGGGGCATGTATTTTATCTTTCAAATAATTTTAAAGGTACGGCCCCATGTATGACTGAGTCAATTCCTTAACCTTGGTTGCGCTTAGCTCATGGTGGTCAAATTTGGGTTCGGGCCGACCAGAGCTGCTAAAAATAATATACAATATTTTAAGTAGTTATACGGACTTGGATAATTCGCAAGTGAACTTACAACTACGACCGACAATCTTAATTTGATATGATAAAATAAGTATAATTTATACTAATTGAATGCATGCAATGTCATGCCTAGAACTTGACAAAACAACCCATGCAATACTTTAAATAGCAAAGCTTTAAATTTATCAAGATTATCTCAAAAATCAATGACGTAGTTAATAATCCATGCCACATCATTATTTAATTTCAACAATTTAAGTCACAATTAAAATACTTAGAACTAAATGCTTATAATGAGTTTTCTTGATAGGAAAAGAATAATATATAATTACCCACTCTATTAAACAATAACAAATCAAACTATATCTCTACAACCGAAATAAATTGGTTTAATAATTGCTAAAATTTGATTACAATTGTATACTAATCATAATAATCTTACAAGTTCCTAGGTCACATTGACTGGCTGTCATATTATTAATCAAATTCTAAATAAAATTTCTAACCGCTTTATTAATTAAATAAATATTTATTAATCAATTTCCAACTAAAACAGATTTGGAATCCATTAAGTACACCTAATTATTTAATATAGCTTATATCTAATTATCGCTCGTAAAATTATTTAAATTGTTTAACTCGTTAAATGTTTGAACTTAGAAGTAATGTTCTCACAATTAACATATTACATGCAACTTACTAAATTAATAACCATCTACTCGGAATTAGGAATATGAGTTATATTTAAAAGAGTCTTAACCTACATGGTCGTCTTAAAATTTAACACGAGTAGTGACGCTGCCCTTGGCATAATTTAATAAACCAATTCCCATATACATTAATTACTAAAAATTTAGGCATTAATTCTAACCCATGGAGATCATATAATTACCGTTCCCACCACAAAGTGCATAAAATAAAAGATTTTCTATCTCTTTAAACATGAGTGACTAAACTAAGATAATCGTGAACATGACGTCAAAACTGATAGCACCTATCCAATATAGTTCTCAAGCACAAACAAATATAAAAGGAGAGGTAACTAATATACAAATTTAGATTTCATACATAAGCATGGATTAGGAACCAATAATTTGATCTACATAATATCCCATGCATAAAATGATAAGAACTTACCTACCAACTCAATTCCACCACAAAATCAAACAATCATAAACCACAGAAAGTTCATGGAACAGCAAAACACCATGGCGTCCATGATATGCGTGCATATGAGGAAAATAAAATAATCAAAGGAAATATAAAGGAAGTATACCTAGGAGTAGATGGAGAATAGATGAAGTTGCTATGACCACTGTGAAAAGGAGGAAAGAAAAGAGAAGAGGTGATGGCAGGGAAGGACTTGCCCCTCTTCGGTTTTAACGTGACTAGCAACAACCCACTAATGTCAAGATCTCAAAGAAATGTTCTAACTTCAAATTTTATCCTATCTGTACCTAGACCAAGTCCATCTTGTAAAATAATGACATTTTTTAGGGTTTTTATAATCTCTCCAACTTAGAAAGTTTCGTCCCTGAAAATATCATAATGGCTAGAAGAATGATTATGACTAATTATTTCCTTAGTATTAGTAGGGGTAGACTCTCTCCAACTTAGAAAGTTTCGTCCCTGAAAATATCATAATGGCTAGAAGAATGATTATGACTAATTATTTCCTTAGTATTAGTAGGGGTAGACCAATTTGTTAATTAATTATCTAGTTATAGTTATACTTGTAAATTACAAAAATATCATAATGTCTAGAAGAATGATTATGATTTATTATTTCCTTAGTATTAGTAGGGGTAGACCCATTTGTTAATTAATTATTAGAGTAAATTATATTGACCTTTGATGTGATAAAATTTATTTATTTATTTATATTTTATTTATCCAATCGTGCTAGTATAAATTACAAAAATATTATCCCACAAATAGGCTAGGGTATTTCTTTGATATTTCTTGCTCAGCCTCCCATGTAGCTTCCTCGAAGCCTAATTCTTCCACAGTACTTTTACTAAGGGGATTTTTCTCGAAGGAGCTTCTTCGAAGCCTGATTCTTCTACAATTCTTTTACCAATGAAAATTTTTTGTTCCAGAGTGTCTTTATTTCTTTTGCTAGGATGCGAGTCTTTATTTCTCTTACTAGGATACGAATCGACTCTCTTGCTAGGATGCAGGTCTTTATTTCTTTTGCAAGGATGCGAATCGGCCTTTCCTTATAGGTTAAATATAATTATAGCTCTAAGTCTTCAAAATTTGGAATTATGTGTCATTCGTCCCGTATATTTTTCTTTAGCATTGACACATGGAAAACATTGTGGCCAAAGTGTAACTTAATGCCCTAAGTACAACTTAATGAGCTAAGTCATCTCTTCAAAAATAATTAATCAAGTTAAAGATCTATGAATCCATTCCCACTTATAAACATGATATTATCCCAGTAGGTATTAGGTGTGAGACTAGGTTGAGGGATTTTACAATCCACCTCCCTTAAGAAATTTTGAAATTCTTACACTTAGCTTCGTTGCTAGCCTCAGCAGAGTGACTGGTAGCTTTAACCAACATTTATAATTTAGCCCACTATATAACACGAAACTAGGTTGTTATAATACTATTTATAACGACCCAGGCTAAAATATAATTTAATGGGCTAAGTCATTTCTTAAAAGTAATTAACTAAATTAAAGATATATACTATATTCTTACTTATAAACAAGATCTTATTCCAGCAAGTATTAGATGTAAAACTAAGTTGATGGATCTCATATTTTGAGTTCGAATAACATTATAACTGTTTGAGTTGATCTCGAGCATCTATCCTCAAAATTCGCTTAATCTCAAGTCGACTTCAAGTGATCCTCAAGTTTTTTGAGTTGAGCTTGAGCACATGCTTAGTTCAACTCGTTCGCTCGTTTAACAGGTAAAATGGTAAATTCTGTTTATTTGTTATTGATTGAATAACAAGAAGGATAATTCATATCGTAGATTCGAAAACTGTCATCTTTGCTTTGAGAAAGAAATAAACGTTCTTATCTCAACTGCCATCTTTGCTTTGAGAAAGAAATAGACGTTCTTATCTCGACACACATTCCGTATTTGTGAACCAGGCTCAATACAAAGGTTAGAACTGGAATATTGGAGTATGTTTAATAGAAATCATCACAGGTAGCTGGAAACCAACCATATTCTTGATCGGGCCGGTCGACTGGGCCACACTTAAAGGTGTAGAAGTAAAAAATGGGTTCTTCGTGGAAGTAAAAATGGTTTGAAATGGAAATATGAAATTCATTCATTTAAAAGAAAGTATTCGAGCTATAGAAATTGATTGGATTTCCGAGAACATATTCGTTTGGATAACTTTGAAATTTGGATGTTTTTCTCTTCCTCTATGATTTACCATGCCTTCAATTATTAGCAGTTTTTTCTTCTAATTTAAAACAAGTAACAATAATATATTGAGAATTCTAATTTAATTAGAATGTCATCATAATCTGTCACTTGTCCTAATTGGTTACGTTTTTACTGTTTTCTAATTTGAACCAAATAATACTTTGTTTAGTAAGAAATCTAATTCAATTAGAAACATACTTTATATTTAAGGAGTAGCTATGATCAACAGTATTAAAAATTTTGAAATAGGATTATATTTTATATTTAAAACATAAGTTTCATGGTAATAATACTGAAAATTTTGATATCTTTATTCAAATCTTGAAGTCAATACCACTATTAATATAGTTTTTTTTAAAAATCAAATAGCTAGGAGTGGACTTTTTTAACTAACTTGTGAACTCCTACACTGTTTTGGTCCGGTTAATTTTTTCCCAAAAACTCGGACCCGTAAAAATTGCCTTCATGGAGATGGTCCCATGGATCAATAATATTAATTGTTGCTGCCTCATCGATAATTCCATGTCAGTATACCGCAGTTTTTAACCTTGAAATCAAAATTCACACTATTTATTAGCTCTGTTTTCTCGAACAATTTAGCAAATTTTACCTACAAATTATAATTGTATATAATATCTTTATAATAAATTAAAGTTAATATTCTTTTTAGTATTTATGGCATTAGTTTGACACGTATAAAAGATTTCAAAAAATTATACATATGATAGCGGCCAATAACGACACACACCTCTCTCTACCTCACACGGTCAATATTTTTAAGAGTACGACATATTTAATAATCATGAGTTGATAAGATGACAAGACAAGTGAGGGACCAAGTTGACAGGTAGACCATGTGCATTATCAGATCCTAGATCACATTTCTCCTAATCTAAATACAAATATAGAAAAATAAGGCAATGAAATTTAGATTTTATATGGATAATTAAATCCTATTATATGCTTGTAATTGGTCAACCAGTTTAGTTTTACTTACCATTTCTATTTAAATTAAAATAAAATGACAAGATATTTTTTGATTGTTTTAAAAATGATAAAAATGGTAAATTTAAACGCTTCACTTTTATTTGAAACGACATAGGCATAAGGCTTTGTATATATTATTTTACTGATTTACCGTTTTATTTAATTTAAAAATAAAAAATACAATTATATTAATTAACATGAATTCAAAGTTGTATTACTAATATATTTAATTAAATTTTATATTCTTATTTTTAAAAAAATTGTTTAATATACATATATTATTTAAATGACGCCAAATTTATAATTTGGTAAGTATGTTGTATTATTAAATATTTTTATAGTTTAAGTCAAAATTTGATAACAATAGACTTAAAAAAGTGGTAGACAGTGCAATAATAAATAATAGTCGAAAAATTTGTAAATAATAATTATAAAAACGCCGGTATAAAAAACACATTTATAACCGGTATAAAAAACAAGGTAGCGAAGTTCTCATTATACATGGGTGATCGATCTGGGAAAAAAATTGTTTGAGAATTTGAAATACTATTTTTTATAAAAATTATATTAATTAAAATTTATCTTCATAATTTAATATTAATAAATAATATATTAAATAGTTATAACAAAGGTGTACTAGATTTTTTGAACGCGATCCCATTTCCACCCAAACCCCACCCGACTCACCCAACTACAAACAAACAACACCAACCTCAAAATCGCACCCCTTCCCTCTCACTTAAAGCCATCGATCTTATACTCATTACATTTACACCACGGGCGATAGTGGACTTTAGGTTGCCGCTGCTTGGGCTGATTTTGGGAATCTGTGGACTCAAGGTAACGTGTGCAACAAGGGGGAACGTCCGACAGACCCGGCTCAAATCTTAGACTCGCACGCACCACTTTCGTCTTGTAAAAAAAATCACACGAATATCCGCCGTCAAAAAAAGAGTCGATCCACACTGCATTTCTCCATCCGAGGGATTCACCGGCAGCCATGGAGGGGCGGCGGAACGGCAGCCCGGTCTACTCTCGGCAGCAAAGCGGTGAGTCAAGCAGCACCGGGTCGTCCTCCCCCTCCATGTCCCCCGCCCACCCCCTCTCCCGATCTTCCTTCTCCACCGTCAAGAGGTCCCAAAATGTGGCCGCCAAGGCCGCTGCCCAGCGTCTCGCCCGTGTTATGGCTTCCCAGATCTCGCCTGCTGACGACGACGACGACGTGGACGTTCACGATGATCTCACCCCGTCCTTCAGCTACCCGCCCCTCCTCCGCCCTCTTTCGCCAGGACCAATAGATCCGCCTCTCCTTCGGTACTTCTCTGTTACTAACACTAATAACTACTCCCCCTTTCCTCGATCTGGAAATTTTGAATTATTTTGATTGTCACTGTTACTACCGATTGATTTTGAACATTTGCTATAGCTTTCAAGGTGATCGTGGTCTTTACAGTTATGGATCAAAGCGGCGTGCATCTACTTGTTCTTTTTTTATGTGACTAGCACATTATATATGTGATTGTACCTAGCTACATCGGCATCTGGTTCGTTTGATTGCTGTTGTTGTGACTCCTAGCCTTTAATTTGAAAATTTTTGCTTTCAATCATTACACTCTGTCAGCCCATATGTACGGATCAAACCAGCATGCATCGACATTATATGTAACGACCCGACCCATTGCATAAGTTATTTTTTCAAAAATGGTTAAAAGAAGTTAAAAGATTTATTTTCTATTCCCACTAATAAATTAGGTTTTACCCTATGTCCTTAGTTCAGCCGATCAGACCCAACCCAAAAGACATTCTAATGGGCCACTAATGTTAAAGATTTAGTCCATTCTCAATAATAAACTTTTTTTTTAATAGACTAGAAATATTGTGCTTGTAACTAGTTGGATAGAAATTTGGATCACTCAATTGCGGTTGTTGTGAACACCTATTTATGTGCAAAATTTGATGGCATACAATACAACGCCAAGGGTTAGACCTTGCCCATATATCTACCAATCAAAGTTGCTGTATCAACTTGATTTTTTCCCCACCGACTAGTACATGCTGCCTCTGTACTTAGTTAAGTTGGAATTTAAATTATGTGATTGCTATTGTTGTGAAAACCCATTAACGTGGAAAATTGCTGGCTTACAAGTGGATTTCAACTATCAGACTTTGTTTCATATCATTATTTTCTCGTGTGCATCAACTTGTTCTTTTTTGTTGACTAGAACATGTTGTGTTTGTAACTAGTTGGGTCGTATCTATGTTGAGCACACTCCAGCAGTTCGCTCCAATTCAGCTGGAAGGCCATCAGTATCTGTTCATTCAGCAGCAGTGACAGTGGTCCCCCTAGCAAGCCGTCTCTAAGAGTACCAACTGCTATACCTCCCATTGAAACTCATCCAACCGATCGGAGGAGGGATAAGAGGTAACTGTAGCTGTACCATTATTTTCCCTGATTAGTACTCCATTTATGGCGTGAACTAAATTTCTTACTTTACTTTTACGAGTTACAATCTCCATTTCACATTTGCACAAAATCTTCAAGTGGAGGCATATCTAGTAAAAGAATGCTGTTAATAATGCTGATTGATCTTTAGTTTTACTAGTTAAGTAGATATTAGTTATTCTCAACAATAACATTATCATCATCATTTGTCTAGTCCCAAATGAGTAGGTTTGAGAACTTAAATTAATTTTGTCATTGTACTTGATTGCAGACCGGGCTAAAGATCAATGACAAAATTAATTTAAGTTCTCCTTCTCATTGGACCTAATTTGCTTACATTTCTCCGTCCATTTGAACTGTTCCTCCCTCTAATCAGCAATGTAAGAGGAGCTGTTGTGGAAGAAGAGACGCCGATAAACTATCTATAGCACTCAACTAGACACCAGGAAACTCCAAACCTCCGTAGGTGTCTTCGGCTGTTGCCACTATACTACCTAGCTTCTATCTTGGTTGGGTCTACTAGAGATGCACAGATGTTATTGAGAGATGATATGGCCAAAAGTTCACACTTTGACAGACCAAAGGCTGCGCTTCGAAAACTTCCCGTACCAGCCTATGCTCGCTCAATGTCTGCAACCCTATTGTCAGATCTGAACTCGTGACTCTTCCCTCGATCGAATGGCATGCCAGTATGTCGTCTATGAGGGCGATCACCGACTAGTTCCAAATGTCATTTGAGACATGTTCATCAAGTGCTACCAATTCTTTGGAGCGTTGGTCGATCCAAAAGGCATGAACCAAAAACTCGCAGTGTACCATATATGGATCTAACGAATGCAGTCTTTGAAATGTCTTCTACTCTAATCTTCAACTGGGTGGTATCCTGATCCTCAAATCAATCTTCTGAGAAATATGACTATTAGGCTCAACTCGATCAAATAGGCTATCAATGCAAGAGAGAGGGTGTCTATTCCTAATGGTCGCATAGTTTAGCATCCTGTGGTTGATGCATAAGCATGCATATGAGGCGGCTTACTCGGTCTAATGAGTCACTTGGTCCAATGGTGTCTCGCGTGTTCCTTGAGTTCCATCGAGTTCAAAGGTGCCCTCCTGTGCAGAGCTCTAGAAGTTGGTGTTGTTTCGGGCATCAGCTCGATGGCACGGTCTGCCTCTCTGTTTGGTGGCAATCCAGTAATCTCCGCTGAGGGAATACCACTTAGTGGATTCTGTGACCACTAGGGCTCTCTTCGATGCTCGGCTTGTCCCCCTGGACTGCTGCAACATGGATTAGAACTAATGCTGCCCATTGTCAGTCAGTGCCTCTATCTAGAGAGCTATCTCACTGCATTCTGATAGGATGTCCATCCTTGTTCTCTATCTCTGCCCCGACCTATGAAGAGCGTGGCGTGCTTTAGTGGCAGGCAAAGTTAGTCGTCTTTCTTGAGGCGGTCCTATCAAGGGCTCCCTTGCTTGGACATCCGGTTCATTACTAAATGTCACATTGAAATTCTAACGAAGCACGAATATGTGTCAAGTCAGCTGCAAGTTGTCGCTATTGAGTCTCCACGGGAGCATTGTGCACCTGCACTCACCTGTAGCATATCACCTACCGGCGTGGAGTGGATACTAATAGTGAAATGTCCTAGCTCTCTATCTTGCATCCAATTTCTAGTTGTGTGTGTGTGTGTGTGTGTATGAAATAAATCAGTGCGTGCAGCCAGAATCAAATAAGGCTCGTGAGGTACAAAGGCTACTGAGAGCATGCACGGTCACGACTATCGTATCTTCACGTGCCTCATGCCATAGCGGCTGCATACATCCTTGTTGGCTACTGTTGTGCTAGGGCAAGAGGTGATGCTAGTGGTGCAGCCTGATTTTGAGCTAGCGGTGCCTGTTGGTTGCCCTCTGCTGTCTAGCTTGCCCTGTAGCCATGTGCCCTCTCAGATTCTGTCCCCTATGCTACTGTCTCGGTGGTCGTTGGTCTCTACTTCTCTGGCCTTGACCTTGGCCCCATTGGGCTCTCTATTGTGGTTGCTACTCGAGGGCTGGGAGTCCAAGTCTCTATGGAGGCATTCGAGTGTCAACTGTTGGGTCTGGCTCATTGGACAAGTTGCAGCTTTATACCCTAGTTGATCGCAACTATAAAATATCCTAGTACCTACTATGCAGTCTGCGGCTTGATGTCCTGGTTGACCGCAACTATAACAAACATTCATGCCTACTCTGCATTTACTACTATGATGACGCTGGCAATTCTGAGAGAAGGGTGCTCTGTAGCCCTGAACTTGGCCATCCATAGCCCTCATGGCAACTGGTGCATCTGTTCGACATCTCTATTGCAGCTCCTTGTTCTGGTTAATATGGCGCTTGGATGTTGCTGCCTATGGTCAAAATCCTAGCGAGGTCCAACAGTTATAACTCACTCTGCCTTGCTTGCAGCTCTCACAACATCACCGAAGGTATCAAACTTTCTATCCAAATAGGTCATCCTAATCTCATGATGGAGGCCTCATGAAAACACTCTATTCTTCTTCCTTCGGTGGGAACCAAATCTGATGTAAATCTCTCCAGAGCTCTAAACTTGGTCTCATATTGTACCACTGTCGGGGTCCCTGC
This sequence comes from Piper betle, assembly GCA_033002965.1. Lineage (NCBI taxonomy): Eukaryota > Viridiplantae > Streptophyta > Magnoliopsida > Piperales > Piperaceae > Piper > Piper betle. Next base: position 38,134 of record JAURVB010001585.1, on the reverse strand, counting down.
TTCAATGTCAGGAATTCCCGCTCCTTCCTCTTCACGACATCTGGCGGGAAGTACTTTCTATTAAATTCCACTATGAATTCCTTCCAAGTGATGTCCCTTGGGTTGGCCGGTGAGCGAAGGTGGAATTCTGCGCTGAAATCCCACCCACTCTTGCCTATGTCTTGGAATGCCCTGTAATGATGCACTCTCTGTGCTCCATCAGAGCATCCCATACTACCAAACACTCCTATGGCTGATGACATCTATAAGAATGTCTCTTCCTCATCAAACTTACCAAAGAAAGGTCGTCCACCATTCTTCACGAATCTTTCATACTCCTCACAACTCCTAGATTCTTGGCATCCACTGATCTGTTCGATCCTTCTCCTATTATATAGTGGAAACTATATGAGCTAGAGGAGAAGGATCCGAAGCAAGTAATTCATATTGAGATGAAAGATTCGTGAAGCTCTTTGGTAAGTTTGATGAAGAAAGCATTTATTCTTATATGTCATCAACCATAGGAGTGTTACAATGATATGGATACCTGTCATTTCAAAGTTATCATTACAGAAATCATTCAAAAGACAAAGCACGTTAAGATAGTCTAGGAAATTACCTTCGCTCACCATCAACAAGGACAAATCACTTGGAAGAATTCATAGTGGAAACAATAAAAGTACTTCCACTGGGAAATGTCAGGAAAAGAGAAACATTAAGCAAAAGCAAGTGGTATAATATGGGTATAAGTTTAGAAACTCTAGAAAAGATTTACATCAGATTTAGTTTACACCGAAAGGAAGAAGAATAGAGTGTTTTTTCACTGAACTCTATCACTAGTTAAGATGACCTTTGGTCAAGTTTGATACCTTCGGTGATATTGTGGGCTACAACACAAGGCAAAGTGGATTATAATATTGGACCTCATAGGATTTTGATACACCAAGTATACATCAAAACCATATTAACCAGGGCAAGGAAGCGCAATAAGTGTCGAACAAGATGCACCAATTACCATGAGGAGATGGCCAAATTCAACACAGAAACACCACTCTCTCAAGTACATATCATCAAACAAACGATAAATGCAGGGGAGCATGTCTTTATTTATAGTTACCGGTGTAGATACGCTTACATTTAATTATAGATATTTTTATAGTTGCGATGTTGCTTAGTTGACACTTTCTAATGCCTCCATAAGACTTGGACTCCCAGCCTCATGTATACAATAAGAGAAGGTCAAACTAAAGAAATTAAGTTCAACATTACAAATAACATCAAAAGTGAAGAAATTTTATGACTACAAGACAAACTAGGATAGCAAGAAGAAGTACCTAGCTCAAGAAAAATCGGAAAGCTCACCACTAACATCACCTCTTTGCCCAACAACAAGTAGCAAGGATGGCTAAGCAACCACTATGGCAAGTACATTACGATAGTCGTGACTAATATGCTCTAGTGATCAACATACCTCTAGCAACTACCTGTTCTTTTGGCAAGAATTGGATATATAGAAATTAAAATATTCACTATTGTAACCACTCATACAAATATGTGACCTTAAAGGTAATGTGTATAATGTTCCTGTTAATTCAATAGCATTGCTTAATAGCTAATTGTAATATTCAACTGCAAATTTCATATGTCTTTAGAATGAATGATGTCTAAACAAAGAACTTGATAAAATTGCCAAAAGACATTTCTTTGCAAGGTCGAGGCAAGAATAGAGAACGAAATTGATATCCTATCCGTTCGTTTAACTATGTAAATGGATTTAGGATGCTCGCCTTGAAGAAGACCCGAATTGTGCAATTCACCAAGATTATTCTCGAAGACCTAGAGGAGTAGACAACAACATCAACTGATACTAACATAATTTGGCTCCTTGTATAGGATAATAATGAGTTATAGACACTAATGAGTCAAGGATTCATTAGACCGAGTGTTTCCCCAAGCATCACGTTTATGCATCAATTACAGGATGCTTTAAACTATGCATTTATTAAATTAGATACCCTCTTTCTTGCATTGACCTTGACGTCAAAACTCCTTGTCATTCTCGAAAGAGTAGAAAACATTTCAAAGATTGCATTAAGAACCATATATGGACCTGCAAGTTTTTTTGATTATGCCTTTTGGGTGACTTAATGCTCCAACATTTAGCCATCTTTGTAGACGACATACAATTACTATTCATCAAAGGGAAAACATATACGAAAATAGTGTTCTGTATAAAAACCTCGTTGTAGAAACAAAGTGCAACCTAATCAAGTGAGCACTTTTTTAGCCATCTCAACATCCTGTGCGTATGAGAATGAAATAATGTCATAGTAACAACCGAAGACGGGGGTTTGGGTTTCTAGGCCTATTGGTGTATAGATAGTTTATTCATGTTTCTCTTTACATGCTCTCTTGTTCTGTCATTTGGTTCAAATGGTTGTAAAAGTTTCAGTCTAATGAGTAGGTTTGAGAACTTAAATTAATTTTGTCATTGTACTTGATTGCAGACCGGGCTAAAGATCAATGACTATTCATTTATTATCTTTTATGTAACAACCTATGTTTATATACATATATTTTTAATCTTCCACTCTCCTTTTTTCTATTGTAGGAGAAGCTATACGTCTTACTTACCACTACAAGTCTTCTTTACATGCATGATGAGACCATTTTAAACAATTTAAGCTGAATAAAAATTGTCAAGTTGTCCTTGATGCTTTAACACACGTCTTAGAAATCTCATTTTGGCTGTTTTTATCAGTGGTGCAACGTATGTTCTTGGAAATTTAGTTTGTCCTTCATTAACAGTAAAGCACACCTTAAGAGTATGTCAGTCACAAAGTATTTTCTTTATGGGCACTTCATTCCATAACTGTAGATTATATTCTTCTTGTATACAGGTGTAGTTGTGCTTCTTCCCTAAGCAATATTTCTTTAAGTAAGTTATAGCAAAAACTTTTACAACCACAATAAATCAGCACTAGGCAAAGAACAATGGTGGCATTATTGTCATGGTTTTTGTCATCAGCACCAGACTCCAGAGTCTGGCATGGCCATTGAACAGCTTACCCTTTGGCCATTGGCATCCAACACTAGAATTTTTAAAACAACATCAACATTTTTTTTTGATGCTGCGTTAGATTTTCCTGCAACTGTTCACCAATGGGAAATGCATGATTTTTCTTTTACCCATTTCTTGGTCCAAAGGAACTTCTTACACACCAGTCTGCGAGCCATATGAGAAGAAACAACAATTTTTTTTAGGCTGGGTTCATTTGGGCACCAATTACCTCCCTTTATATTTCGGCCTGGGACCTCCACTACAAGTAATCAGATTATGTAACTTATGATGATTGACTTCATACATATTTAATATTCTTCCTAAAAGTATATAATGGGATGAATCAACTGACGTTTTTGAATTAAATGTTGCTTGAATGAGATTCTGCCTGTGTACTAAAATATTGGGATTTTATGTGTTGGCTACCTCGCATTCAAGCGATTTAGTTATAACACCTTCATTGTATGTATTCATAATCATTTCGTAGTTATGGATGCTAAGCTTTTATTAGTTTCGTATGTAGATTATCTTCAGACATAGGACATTTAAACTTAAAGGAGTTGGGAACTGAAAAAGAGGCCACTGCTCTTCAAGACGAGGTTTTTTTGTTTTATGTTTTTACTTTTGTGATCTAAAATTGATTGAATGTAGGTTTATGTTCTTTTATGTTGTTTACTATTTTGATGTGGGTGTTAAATTACATTCATTCTGCAGCTAGACATGCTTCAAGAAGAGAACGAAAATATGCTTAACAAGGTGAGTAGATTGCAAAGTTTTCTTGTATGGTATATAGTTTATTTTGCGGGCTAATTACTGTTAGAATGCATATCTAGCTTCGAATTGCTGAAGAGAGATGTGAAGAAGCAGAAGCTAGAGCCAGGGAGCTTGAGAAACAGGTCATCTAGCATTGCCTACGTCAGATGCATGCCTAAAACTCTTTCTTGAACATGACAATATAACTTTTTTATAACCATGTATTGGAAAGGTAGCTGCTCTTGGTGAAGGGGTATCTCTTGAAGCTCGTTTTTTGAGCAGGTGAGTTCTGGCCTGGAGCTGTCTGACTTACGTGTTTGTTTTTGTCCAACTTTGCATACCTTTTTTTGCAGGAAGGAGGCGGCTTTGCGCCAAAGAGAGGTATAAATTGGGAATCTATCTGGAGTTCTTTACTCTTTTTTATATTCATAGATCCAGCTATCTATATTTTGCCTCGTGATCTTTGTTCATCAAATATTAGTGCTTAGTTGTGGAGTGTGCGCCTTTTTAAAAAACTGATATGCGTTAATGCTGACACACTGTTGTATGAATGCATCATAATTCACATTTCTTATCATCATGCATGATTTGGATGCTTACTTCTATGCGTCATTTAGACTGCTCTTAAAGCTGCCAAGCAAATAAAGGATAGTCGAGATGAGGAGATCGCAGCGCTGAAGATGGAAATAGAGGTAAATGTTTTTGCAATGGATCAAGGTAATATAAGATTCCATTGTCCCATCTCTTCCTAGTCTCATATTTTTTTCCTTAAATTAGAGTGCAAAAGCAGAGGCATCCACTATATCGGAACAGCTTCTTGAAGCAGAAACTGAAACTAATGCTCTTCGTAACATGACACAAAGGATGGTTTTGACTCAGGAAGAAATGGTTGGTGCTACTTTCTCCATCCTAGTGTTAGAAAACATTATGATGCATATGTTAGCAAGTAGATTATGGCCATGATATGCTTTGCATTTTGCTGTTAGGAAGAGGTGGTTCTTAAGCGGTGTTGGCTGGCTCGGTACTGGGAATTAGCTGTTCAGCATGGTAATGTTGTTGTAAATGCTAATTTCTTAATATGCATGACCTCAGAAAATTGATTTTAAATAGATGAAATTTATACGAAGATTATTGTGGTGGCAGAAGTCTAGTATGTAGTATTGGGAACTTTGGGTCATGGTTGTACACAACGGTTTTAGCTATGCATTGAGCCTTTAATACAGTGGTTGAGCAACGCCATAACATAATGCCCATTTTGATTGAGTATGAAATTATAACGAGGAAGGAATGAGATTAGAGGTCACTTAGTAGCAGTAGCAGTTTGTACTTTGACTGCAATTTTCAACCTCCTGATCCTTTAATCAATCACCAGAAGCCTCTGGGTTGGAGAGGCAATTCTTGCAGCAAGTAAGATATTTCCAGCAGCCAGAGTCATGTTTGATAGTAGGGCTGATGGAACAGTGGGTGTGAGATGAAGATGGACAAAAACCTCTAGCAGCAGGTACCAGAAACTTGCAGGGGCCAATGCAATTGTCAAATGGCTTCTTAGAGTGAAGTGGCCTTCTCGGGTGGCTAAAAATATACTTGAAGTTTTAGGAGAAGTTTCAGCTTTCTGGATGTTTTGTCGGATGATGATTTCTTCAGTTTGTGTGACTGGTTTGACCAGGGAGAAGAGGAAGCGGGGATAGTGGTAGGGGACTGGAAAATAGACCTACCAGAATCACTTGATGAGTGAACCTTGGGAAAATCACTTGATTTCCTCACTTGAACATGTACATAATAATTTTTTTTCTGTTGCATAGCTCCTTTCCATGTATGTGTTCTTAAGCTTGAATATATAGAGAACGAGAAAGAACAAAATTTTGGGTTAAAGCAAAAAGAATTGATATAAAATTTTCGGATTTCTAATTGTGATTATGGCATGTAAGAAACTAAAATGAATAAATAAATTTTTTGTCTTTGGTTGTAGTTATTTGGGGGGAAAAAAATCGATGATGATGATGATATTGATGGTGATTCATGTTATACCACAAAAATGCATCTATATTGTTTTTCTTCTGTACAGGGATACATGCTGATATTTCTGGAATAAAACATGAACACTGGTCCTCATTGGCTCCTCTTCCTCTGGAAGTTGTTGTTTCTGCCGGACAGAAAGCAAAGGAAGACTCATGGAACCAAGGTAAATGATAGGATCATTTGAAGAAGTTTGTATCATTAGCTCTTTTTTTTTGCAATGAACAGTGCTATCAATTGTCAATTCATTTCAATAAAAATGTGCAGCTAATGCTAATCCTAGGAATAGAAATGTACTTGTCCGTGACTCAAGTGATATATCCGGGGAAGGGAACATTGAAAGCATGCTTTCTGTTGAAAAAGGTCTAAAAGAATTGGCATCTTTAAAGGTAAGTAAACTTTGGTGGTGTTCTGAAATCTGATTGATATCTGGCTCTTGGTCTTCTTTCTTCTTTATCATTGAACATTTGCCATTACTTACACAAGGGTCAGGCTGGCCATGTATGCCCAGTAGATGATTGGTATAGGTTAAGAATGAGTGGGATACAGATCAAATAAGTACCGCAAGCAATATCAGAAGTAGTTCTATTTCCATTCTTGGTTATCTATCCATTCATAATTATCTTTCTTGGCAGCTGCTGTTTCTTTTGAAAGTTGATAGATACAGTTTTCTAAGAGCAACTATAAATATAAAATATTGATTAGTCTGGGTTATCTTTGCTGAAGGCCTAAAGAATGCCTGCTGATCAGTTGCTTTTTATCAGCATGCTCTCATGATTCTCATCCCTAGTTTTGTGGAGATAAATATACCATTCTTAATTTGCAGTCATTATTTTTCCTCGTGTGCTTTTGTCTTTACCTTGCTCTTATTCGTGCATTAAGATGTCCTTTTGTGTGCTTGTTTTGGATGCTCAGGTTGAGGATGCAGTAACCCTAGCTCTAGGGAACCACCTACGCCCAAACTTGATTCGCCAGCCTATCTCAGGTCTGCCTTTATTTTAGCTACTGCGAATTGGATTCTGAATTAAGTTTAGCTAATGGCCACAAATTTTGCTACTTTTATCAGATCTAAAATCTCCCGGAGATTCGAAATTTTTGGAGTCATTTGGTAATTTAGTGCTTTGTCATGATTATTTTTCCTTGCTTATTATTTCTTTAACTTTATTTTCCTCTGTCCTATGATTATTGCATCAAATTGGCTTCAAAGAAACTTATAAACTTCTTTATTTTTTATCTTCCCAGAACTTAGTCGAGAAGAAATAGAAGATGTTCTTTTCAAACAGGTTAGTTCTTTTTCTCTTTCTTTTTACATTTGTTCGTTATTTAAGCACAGACATATATAAGTTTTTTGGGAAGGTTGAAATGTACTTGGATGGAGGCAATGAATCTGAATCAAGCACATCATAATCATTTTTCTCATATCTGATCCGTAATGATGGGGACTGAGGATGTGGATTGTATTCCCTTTATCTGCTGCTGACATATTAACGTTTCTTAACTCAGAGGTCTTCTACCACTGTTTCCATCAGCATTCTTTTAGATCGTCCTATATCTGTTTTTTTATCTTTTAATAACTGCATGTCAAAGTCCTCTTAACTGGACACAGGGTTCTCGTTTCCACATGCACAAACTAATGTAGGTTAGTTTCATGATTCTTTTCCTCAATAGACTAAGCCCCAACTATCTGGGTTGAGTGAGCCATGATTGAGCACCGTTGCCCCCTACTTCAATTACATTAGGTGGATCATGGGATGACAATCATTTTGGCTTTTGAATTTGGATGTTCTCATTGGTTTTTGTTCTCACTAACAGTTTAGTAGGGGCGAAAGACAAATGTTATGGGACTTTTTTATTTTTGAAATATACTTGTTCGTGGGATCCTAAATTGGCTGGTCAGAAATGAAGGCTTTTAATAAATAATGTGCAAATTGATATATTCTCCAATTTGAACATGTTACATATTCTGTTACTTGTTAAATTCATATGGAAAAATGGTATGAATGGTCAACATTGAAGAGAATATTTATTCCACTTACGTGTTTCTACAGGAACTTCTATTTGTAGTCCAGTCTTGTCAAGTAGTATTCATGTGATGTAGACTTATTTATGCAGTACTAGTTGGATAATAATGGTAATTATTCAAATTATATTGGTAGTCTTTCTTTTGGTGCTTATCATATCAGGAACTTAACTGGTTTACTATGATTAAATTTTATTTAATTATGGCATATGGTCCCTTAATGTAAGCATGTTGAGGAAGTATCACATCCTATAATCTTCCTTTACCATTGTATCTTATATTTGATTTAATTTGAGGAAGCAAATTTTCCTGGATAAGTTCCCACTATTGGGAGATTAGGTTTACATTATAGCTCTTCTTCATCATGCTGTGAGAATCTTTGCTATTTATATTTTATTTTATGATTTAATGAAGAAATGGTTTGTTTTAAGGCATGGCTTATTTATTTCTGGAGACGAGCAAAAACTCATTGTGTGGAAGATGACATAGCTGAAGAGCGCCTTCAATTTTGGATTAATCGCAGTGGCCAAGCCCCTACATGTCAAGATGCAGTTGATGGTGGGTACCAAAAATTTCTACTTATTGGAAGTATTGTGGAGGAAAACATGCCCTAATATCATGGACCTCAATTTTGAAATGTGATCACAGTGCTAGTTTAAATTATTTGTAACAGATCGTATATTGGGGGGGGGAGCAGCTTTTGGTTGGATTCTGTTGCATCTTTCATCTTCGTTCTTATTACGATTATTTTTGTGCAGCCGAAAGAGGTTTAGTGGAGCTGAGGAAGCTCGGGTTAGAGCAACAACTATGGGAAACGTCTAGGAAGGAATATGACCAGGCAGAGCATGCAATTGATTCTGATAACTAGGAATTGCTTCCCCAAAACAGTTCATTTTTTCATGCAGTTAGCTATCATTTTATTGGTAAATGTTGTTTGTTTATTTACATTCTTTCGTGAGCATTCTTGACTCCAATTCTTTTGTAATTTAGCCAATTGGCAGATTTTTTGGTTTTTTTGGTTTTGTGTTGTTCCAGAAGACATAAATATACCTTGGTCGGAATTCTTTTCTGTAATGTAAGTCATCTGATGCTTAAATATTTTGGCTGTCGAGTTCTTCCATGATATTAGGGTCGGGTGCGCCTTTTTCCGAAGCTGGCATCTCACCCTGTGAAGGCGAAGCTGGTTGTCATCATCCCAGACGCCGGAATTTACTGAATGAAAAACAAGGATAAAGAAGGGTATTTTATTGGAGTTCATAATCGCAAGCAGAAGCTCAACTCCATAAGAAACAAGCTGTCCAAGGAGAGAAGAAATAGATTCATCATCTAGCCAGCCATTTTGCACCTCAAAGTATCCAAAAGAACTTTGTATCTTGAAATACATGTAGACTGTTGAGTTCAAGAGCAACTGGTAAGACTTGGTTTTTTTTTAAAAAAAAGCTGCAACCGTGAAAGACTTTTTTTTAAAAAAAAAAGCTTCAACTGATTCGAAATGTTTCATCAGTGGAAGATGATAAGGTCGGCATACTCATCACCGGTGATAGCCGCCTTGCATCACCTCCGCCGGTTTCAGAACCCGTCCCTCTTCCGGAAGTAGCTTGAGCTGATTCTTAGAGAAGCCGTTCACCAGCGCCACCCCTTTCTCCTCCTTGGTCACCGGCGTCGAGCTGGATGACCGGAGGTTCCAGAACACCATCTCCGGCGGCCCCGAATAGCCGCATTCCCGGAACTTCCTCTCTATCACCTCGTAGTCCGTCTCCCACGGGTTGCTCGATGCCTGGTCGAACTCCATGTCACTAACCACGAATACCCTCTTTATCATCTTCGTCTCTGCTAACTTTGCCTGCGTGGCGAGGGCCAGTATTTGATCGAACACCTTTTAGAAGTTGGTGTTGTACCCCCACTCCATGTTCCTCAGGAATTCCACCTTCTGCGCCAGGGTTTCGCCTTCGATACGGGGCATCTGCGGTTCCTTGCTGAAGCTTATCACCTGCCCCTTCCATGGCTCCTCGCTCAGATCCGACACCAGAATCCCCATGGCGATACACACCTCCATGGGGATGCCGATCATGCTGCCGAAGGCGTCGCAGACGGCCAGGCAGTTGGTCAGCCGCCCCTTCTCCGCCACAGCCGACACCATCCGCTTTCACTGCAGATCCGCCACCTCCGACTCCGCTTCGGCCAGGATCTCGTGCGGCGGCAGCGGCCCCGCCGCGATCTTGGCCGCGCCGTCCCTCACCCGGCGTAGGTACTCGGCGAATCGCTCGGGGTCGTGCTTTTGGAAGTGGCTCTTGTAGTTCTTCATGGCGACCGAGAGGACGCGGGCGTAGGGGAGGGAGTCCCACCGGTTGGCGCTCATGTAGACCTCCGGCAGGTCGAGCTCGGCGCGGAGTGGGACGAGCACCTCCTTCCTCAGCCGGGAAAACCCGGCGCGCGATGGACTCACAAAGCGGGGTGTGGCGGTCGTAAGAGGAGTCGAGGGAGGGGGCACCACTTGGCCTCCAGCCCAATCCGCCACATCTCTCCTGACCTCAACACTGCGTGGTCCGATCGGAGCAGCTGGGCGCAGCACTCCGATATTTGGTCGTGTAGGAGCTGATAGTTGAGGTCACGGTTATACCGCTCCATAGCCCGCTTGGCCTGCTCCGTCTCCTTCTTCTTCCTCAATTCTCTCACCACCTCCGGCGCGTTTCCAATGGGAGGAGGGGCAGTATGATGGATTTCTGGCCCAACGACTTTGCCTCGGGCGACTTCTTCCTCTTCGTCTTGTTGCTGCGACGGGGGTGCCTCCTCTTGTAGCGTAGCCTCTCCGATTTGGCGGTCTTCCTCATGTCGTTGCCGTGGTGGAGCTTGAGGGCGGTGAGGGGGTCGCGATCCCACGCCGATTCGAGGAGTTGATGGATGATTTCAGAGGGGGTGTCCGAGAGGACGTGGAAGAAGAAGTCCAGGCAGGGGTCGCCGGTGGAGAGGAAGGTGGGGGACTGGTTTTCGGTGAGGCCCATGGGCGGCCTGGTGGTGGCCTCATACGATTTGTTGAAGTGGGTAGACATGAGGTCGATGAAGGGGTCGCCGGTGGAGTGGGAGGAGACGCCGCCATGGTGGGTCTCCGGCGGGCTGACGATGGGAGCCATGTGGGTGGTCGGTGGACGGGGATGGGATCCAGGATTTGCGAGCGAGTACGGTTTGCCTTTTTTCAAAGGGTAAAGGGGAGGACGTAAAGAGTTTCTTCCAGACGCTCGGCACACGTTGGCTAGCACGTGATTTTATTTTTCACTAACTCATTTTACTCGACTCAAATTTAATTAATTTTAAAATTAATTTAAATTTTAATCTTAAAAAAATTAACTTACACTCTATTACAATATAGAACCGGTTTTAAGTTACAGCAAACTTTACTCGATTTGATTCAAAAACACTCAAATCTACTTAAAAATTGGCTGGAATTGATCCGATGTTTAATATAATTTTTTAATAATTTTTATTATTTAATAGTACATATATAATATTATATTAAAAATAATAATTTGGTATAAAAATGATTAAATCAAAATAATTTAATAGTTATTGTATAATTATCAATTATGAAGAATGCCATTCCTAGTTTTAAATAAAAATAAAAATAAAAATGTTGCATTATAGATAATAAATTAGATTGGAATTTGAATAAGATTAATATTTGATTTAAATTTGATCAAGTTTTACTCAAACTCAAATTAAAATAATTTAATTTGAAATTATATATTTTAAAATTTGATTTGTTTATTAAATAAGTCGAATTTGAACGGGGAAAAACTTAGCTTGACTTGGTATGTACATGACTCGGGGTTTACAAAATATGCTATTGGTGGCCCTTCTAATGTACCTATAATATTATTATTATTATTATTTGAGGGGAAAAAAGGAGCCATAGATTCATAACTTAATATTAACGAAAACAAATTTGACATAAAAATAATATAAATAACAGGAAATTTTAAAATGATTTTTTCAAAAGTTATTGACCAAAAACCTGTCTGATGTACAAGGTATATTTAAAGTTTATTAATGATGTATACTAAGAATATATAAAATTAATTTTAAAATATTTATTACATTATTTATAAATAAAAAATAATGAATATTTATTTGATTTTAACAAAAATATAGTTTTTTACAAATATTAACAGTAATTTTAATTCTAATAAGTAGAAATTTTAATAACTAAATATAATTTATTTTATACAAAAATTTAATTTGAATGGAATTATACTTTAATATTTTGTAAATAAATAACAATGTGTAAATAAATAAATATATAAAGTATGTAAAAATCTAAATAATGTATATATTATCAAGTAATAAACTTTAATTGATAGTTCATATTGTAATTATGAATATATTAAAATTTATTAATATCTTTAAAATCCCTTGTTTAGATGGAATTATAGTCCAACTCTTTCTTAATGATAAATAATAATAATAATAATAATAGTAATAATAATAAAATTAAGTATGTATTAATATACTCACGAAATTATTGTAGGGTGAGAATCAATTACAAAGAAAGAAAGATTAAAACTCAATGAAAGCAAAAAAAAAAAAAACTTAGACACTTTAATGTAATGAGATAGAGTATAATTAATATATTTTATATAAGAAATATTTTGCATTTGTTATTTTATATACAATTGAAGTATATTTCTATTTAAATATCTGCACAAAATGATCATTATAGTTTAAAGTGGGTCACGTATAGTGCAATCAATTTTTTACATTTTTTTATTTATCTTTTTCTTATCTTTTAAGATAAGAAAAAAATGGATTTTTTTGCACAAGAGGAGCAATTAATTGTAATCATGATTATTTTCAGCATAATGCGCATTAAACATCTACTTATTTTTTATTAAATACATAAGATATATATATATATATATATATATATATATATTATTTTTGGTCTGGCATATTATTTTTGCGCAATATATATATATATCTATTTACAGTTCATTTACATTTTTCGTGTACATTATTAACTATACTCGTTTTCAATTTCACATATATAATTGATAGTTGAATCAGACGTCTTACCATTATTACTTATATTCAGTTTTTAAATATAGTAAATGTTTAACATCCACTTAAATGATTCTAACTAAAACCGGAAATCTTAAATGAAGCTGTTTAAAATTTAAAATAAATATGGAAAGCATCCACCTGCCTTTAGATCGGATTAAAATTAATCTCCTTCATTTATGTGTTCTAAATTATAATCGCTTATATTAAAAGATGAGTATTAGAAAAACCACTCAAGTGGACATTTATTTTATTCTAAAAAATGTAAAATTTAATTATAATTCAATTAGATTTTCAACAATGTAGTTAACACAATGATATTCATTTATTTTGGTTAATGATATTTTTTAGCAATTAAATTGATAATCCTAATAATTTAGTTAATTATTTATACTATAAAAAATATAAAATTAATTATATTTTTTAATAACTTCCTCAAAATTACAAAAATTATCAATTTTATCACTAAAAAAATATCATTAGCCGTTGATTTTAAGCAACCTTGGTCTCCCTCAATTTACAACTTTACATATTAGCATATTTTACTAGAAACTAGGAAGCATCGTCCATGAAGGTAGGGTTGCTAATTGAGCGAGCCAGTTCGTGAGTATTAGCATTCGGCTCGGCTTGACTCGACTCGAAACTCGACATTTAAATGCTCGACTCGAACTCGAATCTTACGAGCCGAGCTTGAGCAAGGTCGTGTTCGACTCGACTCGACTCGGTTGTAACTTGAACTCGACTCGAACTCGACTCAATAAAATAATATAATAATATAGTCTTTATATTATATTATATATATATATATATATATATATATATGAAATATAATAACAAAGAAGTAAGATAGTTGAGATGGCTTCATTTTTTTTAAGTGAGGTACTTTTGACTTTTAATTGAGCTGATTTCGAGCTAACGAACAAGCTTACAAAAATTAAACAGTTTAAGTATATTCGAGCTCGAGTCGAGCTCGAACACATAAAAGATATTCGAGTCGAACTCGAGCATGTATGTCCAAAACTCGTTCAATCTCGAATCGAGTTCGAACGAGTTTCGAACTATTCGAGTCGAGTTCGAACACATGTTGAGCTCGGCTTGCTCGCTCAATTAGCACCCCTACTTGAAGGTTGCTCTTTTTTTTATTATTATTACTAATTCGAGGTGACAGCTGTCTAAGCCCCGAGTATAAGCTTAATTAGATCCTGCATCTTTTTTCATAAAATCCTTTTTTCAGCCTTTCCGGTTCTAAAATCAAAACTTTTTAAGTAAGTATTTAGCCTTCCCCTCTTCGCCTCCCATCAACAGCTTCAACACGTTGTTGGAGTGGCCGCTCACCATCGCCATCCCCTTCTCCTCCGCCGTCACCGGCATCGATTACGACTCCTTCAACTTCCAGAACACCATCCTGGTGGCCCCGAGTAACCCCTCTTCTCCCCCGTTCTTCCTCCTGATCACCTCGTAGTCCGTCTCCCATGGGTTGGCCCCCGCCTTGTTGAACTCCATGCTACTCAACACCACCACCCGCTTAATCATCTTCTTCTCTCCCAGCTTCGTCTTGGTAACACTGGCCAGGATTTGGTCGAACACTTTCTGGAAGTTGGGGTCCTTTCCCCCACTCCATCCTCTTCATGAAATTGATCTTCTCCTTGAGGGTGTTCCCTTATGTGGTGCATTTGCGGGTTCTCGGTGCAGGTGATCACCTTCCCCTTCCATGGCTCCTTGCTCAGATCCCACACCAGCATCCCCATCGCCAGGCACGCCTCCAACCCCGTCCCTCTCATGCCGCCGGAGACGTCGCACACCGCCAGGCTGTTTTTCAGCTTCCCATGGTTCTCCGCCATGTCCGACACCATCCGACTCCAGTGCCTGTCCACCACTGCCCGCAAGGTGCTAGGTTGTCCCTCTTTCGTAAATCTATGGACGACTAACCTTATTTTGGATAAAAATTAAAATTTTGTAGGTTTATTTGTTTAAATGAATAAAAATAATGTTAGATGTTTTTTTTCTTTGGTTTTGGATTTTGGAAAAAAAAACCACAATGAGAGATAAAGAAAATTATGTAAATTAAAGAAAGGTAAATTTCTGTTATTTTATTCATTTGTGATTAATACCAATTTTATAGAAACGGTAATAAATTGGTATTGAAGAGTTTATTTTCCTGCAGATATTTTCTATATCAAAGCTGTGATATAGTAAATTTGATCTACCCATTTACCCTGTGATTTTTCTCCAAATTTACGATTTTTTATATAAAATTTTGTTTGTCTATATTGGAAGGTATTTTTTTCATATTGGCTTGGTATTTCTTTTTTTATTAGTACTTCTCATCCTTATTTGTTGAATGAGGATTTTGTTTGGTTAATCCTAACAAGTAGTATCAAGTAGTATCAGAGGTTGCTAGCAAGTGGTTTGCAAGTTATAGTTGTTGATGATATTTGATGCCTACTAAGTGTTCGACGAAATTTCTAAGAACTTAATTAGTATATTTGTGATTTATATTTCAACAAGATAGCTGATGAGAAGTCTGTTAAAATGATATCTCTTAAGGGGCCGAGTAACTGGCATTATTAAAAAAGAAAATAATTGATTATTTATATTCTAAAGATTTGTATGAACATATTATTGATTAGAAACCTATAGAGGTAACTGATAAAAACTGGAATAAGTTAGATAGAAAGGCTATGTGGGAAAATGAAGTCGTGTATCTTCATGTTTCTAAATTAACATCCTCAAAAGCTATATGGGATAAACTGCGAGAAGTTTATAAGAGAAATACTGCTAGCAACAAGACTTTTTGATAAGAAAATTAATGAACTTGAGGTATAAGGATGGAAGTGACATAAGTGAGCATCTCAATGAGATGAAGAGTATTATTACTCAACTTGATAGAATGAAGATGATTTTAGATGAGGAATGATAAGCTATCCTACTCCTCAACACATTACCATAGAACTGGAAATATTGGTGATTTATTTGAACAATGCTGCTTCGGATGGAAAATTCACAATGGACATGGTAACAAGCAGTTTATTAAAAGAATAGGTGATAAGAAAATCTATTCGAATTTTAGGGTCTTATGCATTAGTGTCAGAAGAGGTAAGAGGTAGATTAAGAAATAAGGACACAAACAGAAAGGACAATAGTTGAGGAAGGTCTAAATCTAAGGAAAAATTTAAGTGTTATTATTGTGACATGACATGACATATCAAAAAGGATTGTTGGAAGCTCAAGAAAGACTTAAAAAATAAGGACAATAATTATCAAGGAGAAAAATATACTAATGTTGTACGTGATGACATAGTGATTCTTTTTATTATATGAATGATTGTTTGATGGTTAATTGTGATGCTAGTTAGGGAGTTGACTAGGGAGCATCATTTCATGAAACTCCAAATAGAAGTTTCTTTACTACTTATAAACATTCGGATTTGGGTATAGTGAAGATGGAAAATAGTGATATTTCAAAAATTGTGGGATTTGGAGATGTGCATGTAATAACAAACACGGGTTACAAATTGGTACTTACAAATATGAGATATATTCCAAATTTGAGGATGAGTTTGTTATCAATCAAAGTGCCTGATGATGAAGGATTTGGTTCACAATTTGCACAAGGTGTGTGAAAACTTGTGAAAGGTTCTTTTGTTGTTACTAAAGGGAAGAAGAGTTGTAGTTTGTATAAGATTGAGACGTGTCTAGTTTGAGGGGAGGTTAATATCTCCTTACTTGATTCCACTGCTAATATATAGCATTATCAATTGGGACACATGAGTGAGAAATGACTAGAGAGGTTGAAGAAGCTAAATCTCCTTCCCAAGGTCAAGGACATTACAATTAGTCTTTGTGACCATTGTGTGGTGGGAAAACAACGTATGACATCCTTTACAAGTACAAATATAAAAAAGTCAGAATTCTTGAGTTGGTATACACTAATGTAAATGGGCCTATAAAGGCAAAATCTCTTAGCAGTTCTATTTATTTTGTTACTTTTATTGATGATACTTTTAGGAAGGTGTGGGCTTATGACATGAAAAACAAAAGTGATATTTTTGGCATCTTTAAGAATTTTCATGTATTGGTTGAAAGAGAAACCGGTAAACTCTTTAAATTCCTTAGAAGTGATAATGATGGTGAATATTGTTCTGTTGAGTTTGATGAATATTGTAGCAAACATGAAATTAGGTAAGAGAATATTGTTCCTTATACTTCCAAATATAATGGAGTGGCTGAAAGAATGAACAGAACCATCTTTAAGAGTATTAAAAGAATATTATCTTCAGCTAAGTTGCCTATAAGCTTCTGGGGTGAGGCTATGAACACAACTTGTTATTTGATCAACAGATATCCCATACATGCCCTAGACAATGACATACTAGAAAGGGGTTAGAGTGACCAAAAAATCAGTTATTCTCATTTGAAAGTCTTTTGTTGTAAGTTCTTTACATATGTGTGTAAGGAACAAAGGGCGAAGCTTGACTCTAGAGCTGTGAAATGTATTTTTTTGGGATATCGTGATGATAAGTTTGGATACAAACTGTACGATCCTACAAACAAAAAATTAATTCGAAGCATGGATGTTGTTTTCAAGGAGGATCAAACAATTGAGGACTTTGGCAAGAAAGAAGTTCCTTAAACAAAATCTCAGGAAAGCTTTGAAAGGATAAAAGAACCTTCAACCTAGTGATGATGAGGAAGCTCAGGATGACAGAATTATTCCCCCACTAGTGATGATGAGGGTGAGGATGTGGTGTCGGATGATATTTCTAATGAATTCATTAATGATGTTGGATAGGAATAGCCGGATTCTGTTCAAGGGCAGCTAACTAATGTGAGGAGATAAGCTCGTGAACCAATTCCATCAATAAGATATCCATCATCAGAATATGTAAAAATCATTGAATGTGGAGAACCAAAAATAAGAGGTTTGATGATGATAACTTTATTATTCTATTGCTTTATGTGGATGACATATTGATTGTAAGACACGATGAAACCAAGATTACAAGTTCAAAGAAGAATTTAAATAAGTCTTTTGCAATGATGGATTTGGGATCGGCAAAGCAAATCTTGGGAATGTCCATTCGGCGTAATAGAGGAGCAAGAAAGCTTTGGGTATCACAGAAAAAGTACATAGAAAATGTCTTTGAAAATTTTAACATGAAAGATGGAAAGCTGGTTGGAGTTCCACTTGTGGGTTACTTCAAGATGAAGAAAAGTGACTTAAGTGAAACAAAGATAAAAGAAATTAGAAAGGTTCCTTATGCTTATGTTGTTGTTAGTTTGATGTAGGCTATTGTTTGTACAAGGCTGGACATAACATATGCAACTGGAATGGTTAGCAAACATTTAACAAATTCGAGCAAAGAGTATTGGCAAATAATTAAATAGATAATGAAATATTTGAGAGGTACATCCAACATGTATTTGTGTTTTGGCAGTGATAAACCTTTTTTGGTTGGCTATACTAATGCAGACATGGCAGGTGACTTGGAGACAAGAAGGTTAACATCTTGGTTTGTTATCAATTTTACTAATTGGGCTATGTGTTAGAAGTCTACGTTGTAAAAGTGTGTTGTATTATCCACAATTGAAGCTAAATTTATCACTGCTACATAAACTTGCAAGGAATGCTATGGACGAAGAAATTTTTGAATGAAATTGATGTTAAACAGGAGAGATATATTGTACACTGTGATAGCCAGAGTGCAATTCCCCTAAGTATGAATTCAAGTTTTCATTCAAGGAGTAAACACATTGATGTGAGATATCACTGGATAAGAGATGTATTGGAAAGTAAATCTTTTTAGCTAACAAAAATTCATACTAAAAGAAATATTTTAGACATGATGATTAATGTTGTGTCAAAGGAGAAACATGTTTACTACAGGAATAGAGTAGGCATGGATGGAGCTTCCTATGCTGGCTAGAAGTATTACATGGAGTAGGGAATGGGAGGTTTGTTGGGTTGTCTGTCCTCCTTAAATACATGAAATGACAACCTTATTTTGGGCAAAACCCAAGATTTTGTAGATTTACTTCGTTGAAAGGAATAAAAGCAATGTCAGACATTTTTCTTCTTTGATTTTGGGTTTTGGAGAAAGAGGGTCACGACAGAAGAAAAAAATTATGTGGATTGAAGAAAGGTAAATATTTTGTTGAGATTTGTTTGCAATCGTTAATAGTAACCTCGCCAAGCTGTTAATATATAATATTTTTCTTTTCTTATAATCATTTGTGGTTAATACCAATTTTATAGAAACTAGAATAAATTGGTATTAATGAGTTTGTTCTCATGTGAATATTTTTTGTATCAAAGTTGTAATATAGTGAATTTGATTTAGACATTTGCACGTAGTTTTTTAAGTAAAATTTGATTTATCTATATTGAAAGATATTTCTTTTCGGATTGGTTTGGTATATCTTTTTATTAGTACTTCTCATCCTTTGTTGAATGAAGATTTTATTTGGTTAATGCCAATATAAACAACTTGTAGTGGAGCAGCGCCCCCATCGCCACCTTCCTTTTATCTCCAACAGGACCGCTCCTTTGTCTCTACCAATCCCCATCCTTGCTTGTCCTTTTGCCCCAAGAAGACGCGGAGGTGCTCCTTGTCGTTCTTGAGGAAGCGACCTTTATAGTTCTTTATGTCCACCGAGGAGACCTGCCGGTATGGGAGGGAGTCCCACTATTTGGCGCTCATCTACAACTCCGGCAGGCTGAGGGGGAGCAGGACGAGCACCTCCTTTTTCAGACGGTCTCTAATCCGGTAGGCGTAGTGCGCCTTCTCCAACCCGACGCACTCAGGTTAGGACTCCCTGGGGACACTCTCCTTGCTATGTTCTGGCAAAGAAGTGTGTATTTGTCGTAAGAGGAGTCTAAGGAGGGGGACCACTTAGCCGCCATCTCCGGCGAGACGTGGTCGGAGTCGTTGGAATCCCAGCTCAGGATCTTCTGAACCACTGACTTCTTGGCTAGGCTCTTGGGCTCCCGCTTCCGCTGCTTGCGGAGCTGCTTCTGTTGGGATTAACCAAACAAACCAAATACAAATCCCTTATTTCAACACATAAGGATGAAAAGTACCAAGCAAATAGAGAGAGACGACAAGATAATTTTACGTGAAAAACCCCAAATTTGGGGGGAAAACCACGGGGCAAACGGTCAGATCAAATTCACTATATCACAATTTTGATACAGAATAGATCCACAGGAGGACAAACTCCCCAATACCAATTTACTGTATTTTCTACAAAATTAGTATAAAGTCGTAGAAGACAATAAAATAAGAATATTATAGATTAAGAACTTGACGAAGTTACTATTGACGATTGCAAGTCATTCTCAACAAAGCATTCACCTTTATTCAATTCACACAATTTTCTTTTTCCCTTTGCAATAATTTTTCTCCAAAACCCAAAAACCAGAAAAAACCCCAAAGAAGAAAAGCATCGTACGTTGCTTTTATCCCTTTCAACTAACCAAATCTAGAAAATCTTAGTTTTTGCCCAAAATAGGGTTGTAGGTTCATGTATTTACGGAGGAGGGATAACCTAACAGCTTCTTCCGCCTCAACCTCGCCAAGCACTCCTCCCTGGCGAGCCGCCTTGCGACGTTGGCGGTGTGGAGCCGAAAGAGTAGCTCGGGCATGTCCTTGAGGTAGCCGAAGGAGGAGATGTGGTTGATGTTCAAGGCCGGGGTCCTGGAGTGGTGGGTGTGGAGCCAGAGTGTGGCGGTGTAGAAGCTCTCCTTATTGGCCTTGCCAGAGCCGTGGACATCTCGGAGGTGGCAGATGAGCTTGAGGGCTGTGAGGGGGTCGTGGTCCCAGGCGGATTGGAGCTTTTGGGTGGAGGGCTTGGGGCGGGGTGTCGGGGAGGATGTGGTAGAAGTTGAGGCAAGGGTGGCTTGTGGATACGAACGTTCTTCGTGTAGCCCCTATTCGGGTGCTCAAAGTGGCGTTGAATTAGGCTGTCATGACGTCTATGAATGGATTGCCGATGGCGGCGGCGGTGATTGAGGGATAGATTGTCGGTGGGCCAAGAAGAGAGCCTCGGTGGCAAGTTAGAGGACGAAGGGAGGATGTTTGACTAGTTGTCTTCTGCTTCAACTTTTTATAACAAGTCCAATTTCTTGGGCTTCAATGCAACGAAAACCACGTCGGGTTTGTATCCGTACATAAAATATGGGATCGTCCATACCTTAAATTTAGTAAGTAAAAAATACGAACACAACCAAAATTTGTCCACAACATTTAAAATCATAATTAAAATAATTTTTTAATATTATTTTCTAAATTATGAATAATGTTCACTTGTTTTTCATAAATAAAAAAATTATCATTTTGAAATTGCATTTTTATTATAAGCCTCAGATGTGTAACAAAAAAATGAAGATATTTTCAACTCAAATTTTATGTTACATTTTTAGATATAATATTTTTATATAATTAAGAATATGCTCTTGATTTATTACTTATATTAAAAAATTTAAATGTGTAGTAAAAGAGAAGGAATGTATTCTTAACTTATCATAGAAAAATTCAAGATGATTTATTATTTGTGTTAGAATTTTTTTATTATGAATCTTAGGTGTGTATTAAGAAATGAAAAATATTTTCAACATAAAATTTATATTATATTTTTAAATATATAAATTTTATATAATTAAAAATATATTATTAATTTACTATTTATGTTGTAAAATTTAAATGTGTAGTGAAAGAGGAGGAATGCATCTTTGACTTATAATAAAAAACTTCAAAATTAAAATATCTCTCTCTCTCTCTATATAACTATGTAACTCTTAATCGGTAAAAAATACTTAAAGATTAGAAGGAGGTGGGCAAGAGCAAGAGCCCACAGGAATCCAATCTACTCTTTTTGATAGAAAGAGATTATTAAAAAAATTTAAAAAAAACATGAGATTTTATTAATTAAAATATAAAAATAAAAAATATTAAATTATTATAATATATTTTTTAATTAAAATTTATCTTCAAAATTATAATTTATCTGTAAGATTTAAATTATTATAGTTTAACTTACTATTTATTAAGGTTTATATATAAAATATGAGTCTATTTCTAATTTAGCCATCCTCTGTGCCCGTCGCTGGCAGATTGCTTTTTTCATACTCGCCCTCCGGTGATTGGCGAACGACCACCCCCAATCCAGTCATCCTATATTCAAGTGGATGGATCTTCCCCTTTTTTCTACTTAAGTTGTTTTGATTCGTCCGCCACTAAGTAATATAAAAAAATTCCCTTCCGGTAACAAGAGACCTTCCCGCCCCCGCCTCTACCCACCGTCGTGCACCCGCCCCCTCTCTTCCAAAGTGTACTGTGAAATTTTGGGTATCAAAGTGTACTGTGAAATTTTGAATCCAATAGATGCAGTGGTTGAACTAACTGGAAAGCGATGAATTATTGACTTCTTAGATAAAACAACAAAGTTTAAAATTTTTTGCAAGCCACTTTTTTATCACGATTAATATATTAATTTATTTTTTGTTCATGATTTTCTAGATTGCAGAAGGGAAGAGTTCAACATTTTTGCAAAAAATCCTTATCAACAAGAAATAATATATTTGTATTCTTAAAACCCAATCATCTTCGCACCCTCCAAATGTTTCGACTTTGCATTTCCTTCAAACTTCCAAGATTGATGTTTCCTCTCCTTGGCCTCTTCAATTGTTACTTCTCCAACTTGAACAGCTCGCCCCCGCTGTGAACAAACGCTAGCTTACCAGTTATATCTCTCATGGAGCCGCAGCCTTGAAAATCTTGCTAGTATATTTGTTGAAATTATGATGACCGCTGCCCATCGGGGGAGGCTGAATTTCCACTTCTTAAGTTGAGAATTATTCATTTGCAAGTTGACGTATCAACTAATCTGAGTAATTTACACAAGCAGACTTGTATGACTGCTGGAGAACCGAGTTAACTCTAGAGTTTCGGTGACTTGGCTCGCTTCAAATACTCAAATCCGGTATTGACAGGACTTGATTAGCTCCAAGAATTTGACTCATGCAATTCGCTGCCTAGTAATTCAATTGAATTGACACAACCCAATTATTATCATAGTTTAAAAACTCTAACTCGTACTTACTCAATAGGATATCAAGTTGGATTGGAGCCAATTTGTCATTTATAATAATCTTTCAATTTAACAAGTACCAAGATACATCAAATTATGAGATATTATTCTTTTTTTAACATTTGAAATTAATTAATGCATGATTTATATTATTTTAAATTATTAATTTAACTAAACGAAAAAAATATTATGTTTTTAAAAAAATTTACTTGACTCAGAGTGAGACTTAAAGGAAATTCGGGTGTCAATCATAAACTTTGATTTGGGAGCCAATAGAGTGAGTAGGCTTGGAAAGATTTTAGAGTCCAAATTTTTTTAAAACTATGATTATCATTTGACTCATTAACTAAATCAAGTCGAGTAATTTGTATCTCACCTTGGCAAAACTATTGGCAATTTGACACGCTGGAAGAATGTAAGATGATGCCACATTGCATTATTGGACTTTCGTCGGATGGTGAACATGGAACTCAAAATTCTTGCTCAATAGATATTTGTCGAGCTCGTGCTAGAACGAGAGCTTGGCAATTTACCTTCTTTTTTTAATCGATTCCACGGATATAAAATGTCTGATTCAACCGAAAAAACACAAAATAATCAAAGGACTTCATGAGTAGCGCTGTCAACGGGTAGGTTGGTTAGGGTTTTGCATAACCTGAACTTGACCCGATATCGGAACACCTGAACCCAAATATATACTTCTTTAACTTAGACTCATTGTGACCGGAACCTGATTTAGTAAACCCAGAACCAAACCAACCATAACCAATAATAAATATATTTTATACTTCAATATAAAATACTAAAAATTACAATAATTTATGATAATTATTTTTCTTTATAATTAAAATATAATATATTTAAAAATATTTTTATATGATTAAATATTATATAAAGAAAAACTAAAATTAAAAATTAAAATTATTAACAAAAATTAAATATTTCTGGAGTTTGGGTCCTTATAGGGTTGGATCCATTAAGACTAGACTCGAACCTGATATAGAGTACTAATAAAAAACCAAAGTCATCCCGATAAGGTTAACTCCAAACCCGACATTTTTGTGTCGGGTTGGGTTGGATACCTTGTCTACAAAGACCGATTGACAACACTACTTATGTGTCGTCCCAGATTTTATAAAAATATTGGTTTGAGCCGACTGGCTCGGGAGCTCATCTACGGTCTCAGTGACGAGGCATTTCAATTCACTTGATGTAATCTATAAGATCAAGCTCGCCCTCCTCTCCGTTCAAAACAAGTTTGGGAAAGTTGTTATCAGTTAGTATAGATATTCTTATGTCAGTTCAAATCAAATATATATGATTTACCGGGACGGTTGGATAATAAAAGTAATTTTGTTTGATTTGAAAAATAATGGCTACCTGATTTCAATAAGTGACTAGATTCCTACTAAATAATATGTATAGATTTACACTAGCTAATACTAATGAGTTATTCAGTAGTTATCAGGTCACAAAAATCCTTGATGTTAGATGATGGAGAGGGTGCTTGGACTTTTATTTATTTATTTATTATTTTTAAGAGTGTGGGAACCAAGTTTTCAGTACCTACTATGATTGAGTTTAAAATTGAATCTTGAAGATGATTCTATGTTAGTTAGTTGTATGAAGTGTTGCTTCCCACTAGTGATTGGTTTAATGAAGAGATACTGTCATCTACAAAGTCTCCCTTGCCTTTTTTTCAAGCCACATCTTTTGGCCTCACTTATTTATGTTTTTACTAATGATTTGGCCTTTAGCTGATGAAATAGTAATCCCAATTAATTTGGTAATGACACTCATATTTAGCAGCCACTGTTCTTCTTTGTTGCCGCTACAGCTTTCTTTTTGTATCACGCCAAAGCTGCCATCCAAACAAAGGAGAGCTTGTCCCCCTCCCATTCTGTCTTGTTGTGAATTATAGACACTTTGGTGTCTACTTCCCTGACATGTCCGACCCACTCTTCGGAATTCCCCCCGTTCTGTTCATGTAAGCAAATCATTAGCCTGTGAAGATGAGAATGAGGCAAAATAGAGCTCAAACAAGAATGTATCCTTCCATTATTAGAGCATACTGTTGATATAATTGTCGACTCATTTTCACCTGGCCCTGTTGTTCTCTATCTGAGGTACAGAAGCCGATGGAATGCATTACCCTCGTCGTCCTATATATCAACTATGAGTAAGGTGAGGAAACAGTCCTATGGAAAAGTCGCATTGGCGGGAGGGGGGAGGGACATTTTGAATAAGTTGCGTTGTTGAGGGACCATCCATTAGCCCTTTCAAATGTCGGATTTGAATTTCTAGAAAGTGGTCCAGTCACCACACTATAATGCCATGGCCGAGTCGAGGCTTGAGAGTCATGGACTCCGGCAAACCAGGTTACAGAAACAGTTTTGGACACTAATCATTCTTTGTTTTTTTTCCAGGGGGAGGAATGTAACTTCTAATGCCGAACGAACCCATCCAGGAAGTGGCAATGCGTATAGACAATTTATAGTACACGGATAGCGCAAGCATATATTACTTTTCTTTTGTTTTTCTTGTTTTTTAATTTATTTTTACAGCAGGCGCTAATATATTACTGTATCGGGTATCTTCAGATCAGTACAAATCAGCATCTTGCCTCAAAAGTAAGATATATATCCAAAAAGGCGGCCTAGTTTATCATCTTGGGTAGCTTCGGCTAATGATGCTTCCACCGTTATAATTGGACTGTCCACGTGAATTACACATGACGGGACCGTGAGGATTAAGCATAAACTCTCATTCCTTGCACCCAACCCAACCAAGCGGCCCGCTCTTTTTTATCATCAATTTAATTATTATTTTATTTTATTAACAAAGAAAGAAGAGCTCAATGACTGCACACAGCTGGGTCGCAGTAATCTCGATCGATGCCCCCACACGACACGAAGCTAGGCCGAAGCATTCTACGTACGCCGCACTTGGTGCGCCGCCCTCCCATTAAGCTTTGCCTAACTTATAATGATATTCAGCATTTACTAAGTTCCGATCTAAATTTAATTACGGCAGATTAGAGCTAGAATGGGGATGAATTTATAAACAATAATAGCAATAATAATACGTGGTGTCTCTAGAAAAATTGAGCTCGAAAGTTCAAACTTGTAAGGAGTAAGGGGGATTTATTAAAAAAGGAAATTTGGTATAAGATGGATATGAGAGGTGGGAGGGGGGCTTTAGGGGTGCATTTCGTAGGAGAGGAGATGGTGGTAGGTGGTATAGAAGCATCACCAGCTAGACTACAGTACACGCCTCCCATCAATACAGCGTAACGGGGGTGTCTCCAACACGAAGTCAGTGGGCCACGCTCCCTCACTACAGTGTCCCCAACTCCACCCCGCTCCTGTAAAACCCGTCGCTTCGGCTTAGTAGTAAGCCTCCTCTCTTTTTTGTGTGGGCTTCTGGTCGCCGGCCCTTTCTGCTTTTTGCTTTCCCTTGCATTTTGAAATGTTTTTTTAAAATGAAATGTTTTTCCCAGCTTGTTTTTACGAAGGGGAGGGAAGGTACTGATGGAGGGATGGCAGAAGGGAGGAGGGGGTCTATAACGTGGGAGAAACGGCAACAGATCTGGCTTTCATCGAAATGGTTTAATTAGCTTTTAATAGGGGAAACAGGATGCGACCTACTCATTGGGGGAGTGATGATAAATAAATGATAATGGGCTTGGGCAAGTAAAAGTTCGCGGGAGGAGGGGAGAAGAGACTAGAGAGTACCCGGTGACCGCTGCATGGATGTGTGTGCTGCTAAACAAACGCCGGCAAATTTTCTCCTGACTGCTTCCTTCCCCTCACTCTTCATGAAATAAAAATTGTATAGTATAAGCTGCAGGTCAAGTCACTTCCCATCCACTCTCTTCTCTAGTGAAGTAATCCTTCAATTTTTTTCTCGTTTGTCAACTCTTCATAGCTGGTTGGGGATCTCTCCCATTAGTCTCTGGTCTTGCCGATTAGGACATGCTAACATTTGCCGTTGCTGTAGTAAAAGCGCATTTCATCTCCATCCCGCATATATATCGCCGCCATAGTAGTGCATATATTTATTTGTAGACAATATATACTTCCAGCAAACCGCTGCTACATAATCCTTGAACTGGGCATGTCTCAAGTCAAACAATGAGAATGATCAGAAAACTGCATCTGCTGAGCGCTTGGGGTGGCGGAGTCGCAACCTGCAGCTCCTTCCACATCGGTCGACCAGGATTTGCAACGTCGTCTAATGCAGGGGGACATCATGGTGGCAGGTTGGTGTCGCATGCACCTCTTCTGTCAAACATAATCACGCTCATTTCGTTTATGTTAGATCTACATTTCTGGCTTTTTCTGATGATCATTTGCCAATTCCGGTGAAGGCTTCAAGGCAAGGTGGCTATCATCACCGGGGGAGCCAGTGGGATAGGGAAGGCAACAGCCCTGGAGTTCATCAACCAGGGTGCTGCCGCGGTGGTCATCGCCGACATCGATGCGGAAGCCGGTCATAAAACGGCGGAGGAGCTCGGCCCCCGAGCCACGTTTATAGCATGCGACGTGAGCGTGGAGAGGCAGGTGGCGGGAGCGGTCGACTTCGCCGTCGCCGAGCACGGCAAGCTGGACGTCATGTACAACCACGCTGGCACGCCGGGGCCGATGGTGCCGCCCAGCATAGCCGACCTGGACCTGCGCGAGTTCGACCGCGTGCTGGGCGTAAACCTGCGGGGTGCCGTGGCAGGGATCAAGCATTCCGCGCGCGTCATGGTTCCCGCCGGCTCCGGCAGCATACTGTGCACCGCGTCGGTGAGTGGGCTGATGGCCGGGCTGGGGCCGCACCCATACACCGTCTCGAAATTCGCGATACCGGGGCTGGTGAAGTCGGCGGCCGGAGAGCTGGGGCAGCACGGCGTCCGGGTGAACTGCATATCGCCATTCGCGGTGCCGACCAAATTTGTGGTGGACCAGTTGGTGGGGTTCTACCCGGGCACAGGGAGGGAGGGCGTGGAGGAGATGGTGAGGGGGTTGGGGAGCTCATGGGCGCCACCTGCGAGGTGTCCGACGTCGCCTGGGCTGCCGTGTATTTGGCATCCGACGAGGCCAAGTACGTGACCGGTCATAATTTGGTTGTGGACGGAGGGTTCACCACTGCCAAGCGTCTTGCTTTGCCCCCACCCACCGGTCCCATTCCTTGATTATTTATTTCATTTACCCAGCACCCGCCCCTCCTAAATATCATCGATCATCATATGCCTCTGCTACTCTTACTTACTGTTTCTCCCTTGATTTATTTTGTTCCTGTTTTTTCGGTATTAGTTTATCGAAGTAAATATTAATTTATGTGTCGCTGATTTGTTTCCATTATTCTCTTCTTTCTTTCTTTTTTCTTTCCTTTGAGTAACTCTTTTGAAGTGAATACTAATTTCTGTAGAACATTTATATACATTAGGTAATCGATAATTTAACAATCGCTTAAAACGATCCCACGGAATTTCGTAACGTGTGCCAACATTATATGCTTTTTAAAAATCAATATAATTTAAAGGGTTTTCCATTTTTGAAAAAAATACACAAATTAGCAAAATATTTCAGTCATATATTGGTGTAGACAAAATTTCTTTTCCACAAAGCCAATTTTGATTTTTTTAACTATCCTTTTCAAGATTTGTATTACATGTATAGATTTTACTTTTTACGGTTTATTTATCACTTAATTAAAAATTGACAATTCAAATTATCTACAATTCTACTCAAATAAGAATCCTAATAAAGCATTGGTACATTGTGGTTTAGAATTCCGACTTACATAATGTGTTAAATTTAAAACGAAACTTTTTAGATATCACACAATACGATTATTAATGAAAATGATCATGAAGCCTTTAAAATGATTCAATTTTATATTTTTCGTGATATTTAATATATTTTCTTGCAAGAGAGATTGTGATATAGTCTTTGTAAACCCTTTTACCAAATTGACATCATTATTCGGTTCTCCACTCCGAAAAATGACATTATAATCTAATTTTAAATTTTACTTGAAAATATTTTTTATTGATTGATTCTTCATAAGAAATTCGTTACATATTTATAGCTTCCTAATTTCACCGACTTACCTATAACACCTAACTTCCCCATTGATTATTAAAATTTCACACACAATTAATTTAATTTATCCATGTTTGAAATATGAAAAGACAACAAATAACAAAATATGAAAATACAATTAACAATGCCTCCCTTAAGAACCTTCTTTTCAAAGTTCAAAAGTCTCAAAAGCGATGGTGGAATTTGAAAACGTCCTCACGTATAGCATCATCCAAGGGAAGTCCATGCTACCAAACAAAGTGCTCTTTAACCAGCCGACAATTGTAACATGCATGATGGTGATCGATAATAGTTCTCAAAAGTGGGTCCAACTCCAACTCACCCGTAGTAACAAAATGAGGAAGGTCTAGCAAAGTCATAGAAGGAGTATTGATCTGACCCTGAAACTTGGACACATGAAAGACTAGGTGAATAGTTGCTCCATTAGACAGTGCTAGGCGGTAAGCCACCTCTCTAATACATACTAAAACTTTATAAGGGCCATAAAATCGGGTAGCAAGTTTCTAATTAGTTGGTCGATGAAGTGAAGACCGCCAATAGAGTTGGACCTTAAGTAGATCATATCACCAATTGAAAAAATTATGTCACGCCGATTGAAATCATATTGATCTTTTATTCTACTTTGAGTGTCAGCCAAATAAGCCTTCAAGAGTGCTAAGGCCTCATCACGATCCCTCAAGTGATGATCTACCTCTTCAACAAGGAAATTCCCTAAGGCACATCTAGTTAGAGAGGGAGGGGACGTCCAAAAACAGCCTCATAGGGAGTGATTCGGGTAGCCAAATGAAAGGTGGTATTATATCACAATTGTGCCCAAGGCAAGAAGCAAAACCACTATTTAGGGTGGTCACTGAGATAACATCATAAATATGTCTCTAAGTAATGGTTCGACACTTCTGTTTGTCCATCTGTCAGTGGGTGATCTGCCGTATTCATATTAAAAGTTGCCCCCTGTAACTTAAAAATTTCTTCAAAAGCCACTGAGAAAAACTTAGCCATGATCAGTGATAATGGACTTTGGCATACTATGGATTGTTGCTATGCACTCTACAAACCATTCAGTCACTTGCTTAGTCTTAAAGAGGTGAGTAAGGAAAATAAAATAGTCAAATTAGGTCAAATGACCTACCATCACCAAAATAGAGGAGTAATTACCAGAGTAGGGTCTCCTCTTCTCTTGTCTAATAGCCATTAAGCCTCCTGATAATGACAAAAGTAGATGGAGTGGCTCCAATGCTGCCACCCACTCTGGCAAGTGTCATTGTGTTGGGGCCAGTTGTAGTCAACTGGTTGACCAAAGCTGCAATGTGCACATCATCTTGCCGAGCCAGCCGATCATCCTACATCTTAGCTAGTTCCACCGCCCTACTCAACGTCAGCAGTTCCCACCATTGAAACCATTGGAAGGCTTCTTGCTTGAGGTAGATAGCGGCCAACTCTACCTTCTAATCTTCTCTAGTCTTCTAGTAGCGGAAGAAGTGTTCAGTATAATAGACCCACTGAATTGGGTCACCTGATCCGTTATAAATTGAAAAGTCAATCCTCTTAATATGATATTGAACTGCATGAGATGGGGTTATACTGTCCCTCTTGGCCTTGTAGAAGTCCTCATAATTAGTCGGACTATAATGTGGTTGATGTCCATGGCTTCCCTATTGTGGTTAACATAGTTTACTATTATATGGTGAGCGAAAGGAGCCCTAAACCTGTCCTCGGGTAAATCACATCCTCCATAGGGCACAAGTAGATGACTCATCACTATAGGTCAAAGCGAGCCTCCCTCGCTTCCAAATAATCGGCCCATGGGTTGACCATTTCTTCCTCGATCCCATCATCATACTTGGGAGCCTGGTTGGCTGGCAGTCCCAGTACTTCACTGTTGGTAACAATCCCCGGTCAGTGAAAAGTGGTTGCAGAGGCAGTGAATGACCATCGACAAAGTTGTCGTGGTGGGGTGGTCAAACCTGGCCCAACCCTCTCCATCCCGGGCCGCGTGGGTGGACCACTATAGAAAGAAGCCCAGGGATGCCTATCTAGGATGAGCGTGATCCCTATACGAGCGGTAGTACTAAGGCCAACGGATGGGGTGACAGCTCATTGTCCAACCAACAAAATGTCAGGGGTAGTCACCTAGATTGGCAGCAGACCGACAGCTGTGTTGAGAGCTATGGCACCGGCCCTCTCCAAAATGGTTGGTTGACGCAACCCTCTCCCCTTGATTGGAACGGTGGACACTAGAAGGGGTTGGGTGGTGAGGTTGGTTGCAACAAAATGGGGGTCACTTTCATGTTCTTGTTGCCACTAGCGTGTCAAAGCCATTATCTTATGTGTAAAACCTGCGACTCGAATAAGGATTTTATAGTCGGAACCATAGGTTCAACCATTACTTTTAGTAGAATCAGTTTTAAAACACGCGTGTTGAGCCATGCCTGGTCGTGTATTATCAGCTATGAGGTCATGTACACTCAAGTATATTATATATAACATCAGTAAAGCAACACTAGAATGAGTTATCAGAGTATATGAAAGTACACCTAATTTTTTAATTTTTAATGGACCGTAAAAATAGATTTAGGTTGTTTATCACATTAAGACGCGTTATTTATTAATTTTGGATGATTTAGTAGGGTTAAAGTATGTTATTACAGTTAAGACTCAATTATTATATTTTATGATATTTTTATATTTGTAGTCACCCCTAGCCCTTCCCTTGCTGGCCAATTTGCAGTCACCCCGGCCGGGGTGCTCACGCTAAATCACAAGGCTCACTAATTTTTGATTTTTGAGTCATTTTGATCATTAATCGTATTATACATAATTTTAAGAATTATTAATATTTTTAGTAATGGGTTAATTTTAAATTTTTGTGATAATTATTTGTGGATTAAAATTTTTTGTATATAATTAGGAATTGATAACGATTAATTATAATTTGAATTATTTAATTACGAAAATTAATATGATATTGATGATGTTAAAAATTGTGAAGTTAGGTAATAGGGTTGTAATTATATAAGTTAATTAATTATTTGATTAGAAAGTTAATTTAGAATGAGAGTTGATTCGAAATGAAGATAAATTTAGAAATTATGGCGTAATCAACTAATTAAAAGTAATGATACAGTAGTTAAATTAATTCATTTGTTGATAGTCCGATAGTGATGTTAGTAATTATATTATTCATAAATTTTGTAATGATTTTACATGCATTTATGCATTCATTGCATTTATGCATCATATAGTTAGAATTAAGCCTTCGAATTTAATTGCGACATGTAGGTATAGAGTAGGAGCTCATCGTTCAGGTGTATGACTTTGCTTAAAGCTTTTACTAGGTTTGTTTAAGACTCGTTCAGTGTTTTTTTTCGTTTTACTCTATTGTGCGTTTGCTTTATTGTTGCATAACGTGTTAAGTGATATTTTATTTGAACTCACTTAACATGAGTCATTTAAATGATTATTTTTTGGATTAATAACTATCGAGGATGAGATCCCTCGTGTTTGATTTCGAAAACAAGATCTATCGGTAAGTTATCTTTGGGTCTATTACATAAATCCTTTCTTAGAGCTACATATACTTTTATCGAGTTTTTAGTGAGACGAGAGAGGTAAAACCGATTCGCATGTATTATGAGTGGGTGCACATGTCATTCATAGTGGACTTTGGATTAGTAAGAGGGGTATTCTATTCACGAAGGATCCTTACAACTCTACGTTTTAAGTTTCCTCACACCTAGAAAAAGATAGAGGTTACAACACACGTTTAGACATGTGGTTTAAAGGATTCTAAGAGCGACTGTATGAGAGTACTAGACCTTCGTACTTAAGTCGAGGAGATGTATGCAAGGAAAAAGAAAGATTAGGATATACCAGTAGTTACAAGGGATAGAAAATAAATATGAGAAAATGTCAAAAGAGACATTAGCAAACCAGTCAATTCAAGATGCTATTAGGTCTACGGCCCAATGGCTTCCCAATAGATGCCCTTATAAGAATTCACAAAAAGATATATATGGTTTCCTTCAAAATGAGAGTCAACTCTTATTTGTCAATTTATTATAGCTATTTTTAGAGTATTAATACTCGTTACTAACGTCTTTATATATATATATATATATATATATATATATATATATATGTATATGTGAAGTAAGAGTAGGAGTTTGCTATGCCAGCCTGGATGGAGAAGTAGTGATTGCTATGTGCACACACATCAACCTAGCGCGATCTTTTTGATTCTTGTATTTTGATTATAATGTATTAGTTAATGATGTAATGTTTGATGTTGAAATGACTAAACAATGTTGAAATAATATAATAGGTGTATCAGATGAAATCCGTAGATGGGTCAAGATCCAATTTATGAACATGATATTGTAAATATGATAAGTATGGCATATGTAAAGTACAAAGGGTCGAGACCTAGTTTATGATTATAATTGTATTAATACGACTTTGTTATATTCTGAACTAAATGTTTTGTGTTATGTGTGATGTTTAGATCTATATTTATATATTGTTGTTTTGGCAGGTTGACCCCTTATTATTGTACATTTAGGGAAAGTTTTGTTTGTATTATTTTAAAAATTTTATTGATTATATCGTAATTGAAATGATTGGTTTTGAGTGTGTTGTTGACATGTCATTCACTTAGTATGATGTTAGGTTTCTTGCATCCCATGCATACATAACGATAATTATCTTCCATCTTAAAACGCCGATCCAAGATCCATTCGAGTTAAGTTTGAGTTAGCTAACTTAATCATGTGACTCGTAACATTCCAGTTCGATTTGCGAATGAGCTATTTTTGGGATGTTATATTATGCGATGTGATTACAACTGTATTTTTTTCAAGGGCGTTGATTTTATCATAATCTTCGTTGTCACTATCATAAATATGTGCCTTCTCCTTATTAAGTACTTCTCAATTCATCAATTTTATCAAAGTTAATAGTTGATTGCTGACATAACCGTGATTGATGAATGGGAAATGCTTCAATCCTGGGGATTGAAAGACTCTCGTACCAATTTGCTAGTCTTTATAAACCCTTGTTGCCAAATTGACATTTCTATTTGACTCTTCACTCAGAAATGGATTTCATAATCTCATTATAAATTATACTTTGAAATTTTTTTCGTTTATTAGTTCTCCACGAAGGAGTACATTATATACTTATAGCCTATTAATTTCATCAATTGACAATAATACCAACCACCCCATTAATTATTATAAATTTTCACACAATTTATTCAATTTATTATTGCTTGAAATATGAAAAAACAAATAATAATAAAATACAAAAAGACTGTTTACAGATTGATACATTTGTAAAATAGTTGAGTAATTCGCCCTTTTGTTTCAAAATAAAAAAGATAAAAAAACTAATGCACCCTCTAATATATAATACTTTAGCTGAATTAATAACTTAAACCTAGCTAATTATCGGTTGTAAGCACGACGCAATTAGCTAAAAATCGTGGCCCACTGGATGCCCGTATTTGCATCCTAAACTGGCCTGTCCCGATTAATGACCATCTCTCTAAGTATTACCAAACCCACTACATAGCCCACGCTCAAATGCCATGCCCATACCCAACAATTCGGTCTACCAAAGCCGGCCCAAACCATTTTCTTCCTCGTACATAAAGCTCCTTTATTCACATTCTTCCGCACTCTTGCGGAATTATTCACTACGACTCCCATCAATTGTGCATACGGCATCAAATATAGAGCATGCCGGAAAATTTCTTGCCGTTGATGCCACATTTGAGTCATGCTCATCACTACTTTACAGTATAACGTCGAATCTTTTCCAGGTCCTTATACTCCAAATTCCTAATTTCTCTCACAGCTTCATTATAGATTCACAAGTTCACTATTAAATTTTCTCACCTCTACAAGAGACTCCTGAACCACGACGTGATCGGGACACATCATTTGAATTGAGTCCCGAGCTAGTAGTTTGCGCTATAGGCAACGAAAAAGGGCGGGATACATTGGCTACGCCTAAGTCGCTTTATTGGTATCACTCTATGAAAATAGTATTTGCTTCAATTTTACAAGTTACTAGGCTTTCAATGGCCGACGAAGATCGCGATCACGAATCACTTTGATGACTTGATCCCCGGTACCAAGAGAAAAAACAAAATAAGACCATAAAAAATATTCACAGAATGGAAGAGCATCCTATATTGAAAACTATTGAAATCAAATCAAAAGCTGTGGAGCTGAGCGAGCATGGGAACAAGCTCATCACTCGAAGGGCGATCGGCAGGCAAGTCAGAGAGGCAGACCACCGCAATCCTCACTGCCATTAGCATCTCATCTTCCTCCGCTTCTTCGCCCAGTATGGCCTTATCCAGACCTTCGCGAGCTTCACCGGCTTGTTGCAGATGTCTGAGCCAGCAACCCAAGCTCCCCCATCCACCTCACCGAAGAAGGGATCGAGAGGGTCCCTTCCTGTGAGGAGAAGGGCCAAGATCATCCCGAAACTGAATATATCACTCTTATCAGTGTACCTGATGATGATCATCAAAAAGAAACCCATGAAGCAATTCGCTAGCTACTAATTACATGGCGTTTGTTTATAAAAGAAGATTCCCTCTCCAACCAGCTGCTCTATTCTAATCAATGACTTTGAGGAAGACTACAAACTTGGAACAAGTTAATCTCAAAATTCATTGCTATAAACAAGCCAATGCAAGCTATAAACTATAATAAGTACGTAAACGATCATTACAAGGGATTGCAACTAAGAAGCTTAATCAGAAAGAAGTAGAGGAGATGTTTAACCTGCAACTCTGAAGGCACTCCGGGGCGACAAAAGCCGAACCATCCCTCCTAGCGCAAGGCAGGAGTTTGGACAGGCCGCAATCTCCCAACCTGGGCTCCAACTCCTCGTCAAGCAGCACATTGGAGGGTTTAAGGTCGTAGTGGAGGATGGTCCGGCCGCAGCCGTAGTGAAGGTACCAAAGACCCATGACAATCCCCACAGCAATCCGATGGCGCGACTCCCAGTTGAGCTGCAACTGGTTGGAACGCACCCTGTTCATCACATCCTCCAAGCTGCCATTGGCGACGTAGTCGTAGACGATGGAGAAGCGGTCCGGCTCCTGGACATAGGCCCTCAGAGTCATCAGATGCCGGTGCCGAATCTGGGCCAGCACCTCAAGCTCCCGCTGCATCCGCCGGTCGGACGTCCTGCTCGGCGGCGACGCCTCGTTCATTGGCTCCAGCCGCTTCACGGCGACGACGAGGCCGTTGTCGAGGACGACGCGGTAGTACTTGCCGTTGGGGCTGGAACCCAGCTCCCGGGCGCCGTCTGCAAGGGCCTGGCGCAGCGTCCTGGGGGAGATTTTGGGGGAGAAGACGACGGGGCCCTTGAGGATTGGGGTGCGGTTGAGGTAGTGGAGGACGAAGCGGAAGAGGAAGACGGTGAATAGAGATAGGAGGATGCCGGTGAGGGAACCGAAGAGGACGCCGAGCAAAACACGACGGAGGCGGGCTCCGGCGCTGGTAGTTCTTGGGGGAGAAGGGGAGGGAGACGGTGCAAGCACGCGAACGACGAAATGGGGCGTGAAGGGTTTGGAAGCTAGAGGGCATTCAAGCAGCAGGGAGAAGAGTAATAAGCAAGCACAGAGAAGATGGCGCAAGTTTCCAACTTTCACAAACTCCATGAAAGAAAGAAGTGGAAAAAAGAGAGAGAGAGAGTTGAAGAACGAGAAGAACAATTGAAAGAAAGAAAGAAATGAGTAATGGGTATCAATCACATCGAAAAGGGGAAGGATTCTCACGCAATGTTGCTGGTTGCTAAGAGTTGTTTATTTTTCCGACTTGCAAATATTATCAATTGGGTGACAAAGTTGATACCGACTATCATGATTATCCATCTCTAACAAAACACCAAGTGTGAAAAGTGGTTTCCTTATTACAGGAAGTGAGAGAGGAGAGAAGGGAATGGCTGCTCGTCTTGCTGGGTAAGCACAAGCACAGCCAAGTGAGCAAGAGAAGTGATGTTCGGCGACAAATTAGAGAGGGGGCGGCTCTGTCACGGTCACGGGATGGAAAGCGATGAATCCAACAAAGCGGCTGCCCGTCAAGGTGTCCCCACCCCTTTCCTACTCTACATGTTCTACTCGCATCAACGCCGTCGGGATGACCTTGTTTTTATAATTGCTGTTATGGAGATTTGTGCTTCCATGGCGCGTCTTTTTATTCGCACTCCCTTTCCCATGTCCAACCGAAAGGACACTGGACCAAACCAAAGCAAAAGAAGTTCTTATCACCCTTACCGAGTCGGATTTCTTTATTATTACCCATATTAGAAAAGCTCTTTTTTTGTGCTTATGACGAATAGTTTTTTCATTTTCTTTCCTTTTTTATCTATTTCTTACCGATAAGATCAACAGTTAGGAATAAATAATTCAAAAAAATTAATAATTAAAATTAAATTCATACAGGATTCCTTATATTGGCTTGTCAAACTAATTCCCAATATTATTGCAGCCACTACCCACCCACTTTTACTTTTCTCTCTAGGCTAACCCCGTGACCCGAAATTCCATCTTAATAAGCAAGACGTCCTTGTCTTGACGATCAGAGTTAATTGGAATTATGCTTTAGGATTGTTTAAGACTTTATTTAGATTAATCAGTTTTGATCCGAGTAGAGCGACTAAATTTTTTGTCCTTTTTTCCTTTTTATCTATTTCTAACCAAAAAGATCAACAATTAGGTGTAAATGATTCAAAAAATATTTATAATTAAAGTTAAACATTTTTAACGTACACTTGAGAAATACATAATAATGATTAACTATGCCCTTCAATAAAAAATTAATGAAGTGAAGCGCGAGAAGTGATGGGAGTTGAACAGAATCAGGATTTAATTTAACAGGCTACGATTAAATTGATGATGTCCACATTATCTTTGGCGCAGTGAGAAACTTGGGGGTCTCTTCTCCCTAGGTGTTTGTACTTCACCTTACTTGCCCCTTGTCTAACTTCTTTTTCCGCCAGGCTTGGTCGTTCTCCGCCGCCTTCTTCTTTGTCAATGTTTTGGAAAGAAGTGAG